>JASDQU011104673.1:15715-30025 GCA_032191745.1 Picea mariana
AGATGGAACCTATTATATTGACAAAAACATAATACAACATAGTTGGGGATGCCAGCTGTCCCGCCTTAGCAGGAAACCGAGACAGCTGGACATCCTTGTCCACATATCATCATCTCTACAGAGCAGTATGACAGTTTCAAAAATAACAAGACTAGTTCCCGCCCGTAGGAAACCGGGAGTAGCAAAATTAAAGCTAGTGTTTGCAACTGAGACTGGAGTATAAAGGAAACTAACTATGTGTAGACAAAGACTAGTGAAACCAAACCAGATACAGAGCTGGAGCATAATCATCAGGTGACCTCGGAACCCAGGAGAGCGTCGACAGCTTTAGTGTGCCTCCATCGTGCAGGGAAGGCGTACTCTCTGGCGCACGTTGGGCACTGCCTCTTCGGCGTAGCTCTGGAATGCGCTGTGAAGAACAGGTCAATTCACTGCTCCATCTGCTCGATGCGAAAGACCTGGTCCGCGAGGAGATGGTGCACCTCAAAGAGGAGGCTGAGGTAGTCCGCATGGGGTGGAGGTGGCTGAGTTGGGCTGGTGTCTGCCCTCTCTTCCGGCGCATGAGTTGCTGGGTCATGTCGAATGTGCTCAGGAGGAGCCTCCTACTCCACATAACAGGGAGTGTATGGTGCCTCGTTGTCGTTGTCGCTGCCCTGCATCCCTGTCTTCCCCGTAGTGTTGTCGACCCCAATGTAAGAGCGGGAGTTCCAGTGCCCTGGGTCTGTAAACCAGGTGTATTCGGGGGGGTTCTCCTGTCCTGCGTCCGGGAGAACCTCCTCTACAATTGCCTTGCCTCGCATCCTCCTCCTTCTGGCAGCGACTGCCATTTCTTTTTCGAAAGCTTCCTTGCGTTTATGCCTCGATTTTGCAGCATGCCAGGCTGCCCCCCGTCTCGGTGTGCCCCGAAGCCGTGGCATGGCAATGCCCTGTGATAATGCGACCAGGCCGCTCGGCCCCTTCAAACAGAAGAGAATTACCCTGCTGTGGATCAAAATTCGCGAGAGCTCTTGGTATCGCGGGGGTTCACTGCATGCAATGAACCAGAGAAAGGTGGTAATGCCGATATACACTGCCATCGCTGCTAGCATTAAACGTTGAACCTTAGTGCGGGTACCTTCGCCTTGTGCGAACAGACTCCGCATTTGAATGCGCCTCTGAGATTCATGGCGTATTAATTTTGAACTTGACGTGAGCCGGTGGGCGCCGTGCCTCCCTGTCCCAGCTCGCAGCCACGTGGTCGCCTTTGTCGCACTGTCACCCCATCCGGGGATCATAATTCTTATGTTAAAAGCACCTTTCTTATCACATTGTAACTAACTAGGATAAATTCCTATCCAATTCCGATCATCATCCTGCCTTAGATCTGAATCGAGACTCTAATCCATGTCATCTTGCCTTCCGCTTGAATTTTTTTCAACAAAATACTAAGACAGTCCAAGACCAGGATGAAAAGAAGGGGCAATAGGGGGCAGCCCTGTCGAAGCCCTCTCTCACAGTGGAAGACTTTGGTTGCTTCCCCGTTGATCAAAAAAGCAAACATGGCCGAGGAAATACAACCCATCACCCAATTCGTGGTGACCACCCCAAAACCACACTGCAGTAGGATGAGGTGCACAAAATTTCAGTTGATACAATCAAAATCCTTTTTGAGGTCCAGTTTTTGGAGGATGGCTTGGAGATTTTTAGTCTTTATACTGTGAATGAACTCCTGTGCAGTTTCAATAGCATCGAGAATTTGTCTCCCCTTTAGGAAACCTAGTTGTTCGTCTGATAGTGCCAGGGAGAGGATGGGGTGGATCCTTCTAGCTATGATCTTGGAAATAATCTTGTAGCAGAGATTACAAAGAGAAATGGGGCAAAAGTCCACAATCTATCGGGGATGATTTGTTTTTGGGATTAGAACAATAAAAGTGTTATTTAGTTGTTTTTTTACGATCCCTTTGGTTCTCGAATCCTCCATGACATCCAACAAGTATTGTCCCATTAAATCAAAGCAATGGAGGTATAGTTCCACAAACCATCCATCGGGACCAGGGATTTTTTCTTTTGTGAAGCCTTTGATCACCTCTAAAATTTCCTCCTTTGTGCAGGGAGTTTCCAAGGCTCTTGCCTCCTCATCTATTACCATTCTTGGGAAGAGTCTAACCTTTTCAATCTAATAAATTAGATTGGATGCCTTCACTTCCTTGTAAAATGATTTGAAGTGATTAAAAGACGCTTGTTTGATGTCTTCTGTTTTCTTATGAAGCCTCCCATCCTCTTCTTCTATTTCCCATATAAATTTTTTATTCCTGCGATAACTGGAAAATCGGTGGAAGAAACATGTGTTTTTATCTCCGCTGGCAAGCCATAACGCTTTGCTCTTCAACCACCATCTATCTCCCTCTCGGAGGATTTGATTGTGAGACTCTTCTAAACAATTCACTTTATAATCAAATTCGACAGGTTGAGTATCCTATGCCATCAATCGGTGTAGTTCCTCCAATTCAGATTCTAGTCTACTCAAAACTGCTTATTCCTTGGTCTTTTTTTCTTTTAGCGAGATTATAGAGTTGGCTTTTAAGCGAGTTAGTTTTCCCTCCATATTTCCATGTGCGTCCCCTTGTACCGTAAGGGAGGTATCAGACCACATTGATCTTACTATCTGATCAAACGATTCCTCCCTTAGCCAAGCAGGGTTAAAATTAAAGCGGTATTTTGTCCCAATTCTTCCTTCTCCTAATTGTAGGTAGATAGGGGCATGATCAAAGAGAAATGGTAGGTCTACCCAGGCCTGTATTCTACAAGTAGGTGAAATCAGGACTTCTGCCACCAAAAACCTGTCAAGTCTCTTTGCAATGCCAGCTGATCCTAATCTCCCATTTCTCCAAGTAGGCATCACCTCCACCGACTCCACGTCCACTAAGGTGTTTTTGGAGAATAGTTGCTTGAAAAAATTCGAGAGTGGATCTACCTTTTCCTTTTCTCCCCAAATCTCCTTGGAACTAGTCGTTAGGTTCAGGTCTCCTACTATAATGAGGTCCTTTACTGCCAAGAGGCCTAAATGATGTAGTCTCTCCCAGAAAGATCTTTGATCGACACACGGTCCATAGGTGTTGAGAAATGTCATCTTTGTCTTCAGTTTTAAGCAAGTACCCATAAGTAAAATCCCTCCTGGACTTAGCACAGGTGTTAAATAAAAAAATGTAGGGTCCCAAGAGGCCAGGAGCCCTCCCGAGTTTCCTACTGAGATTTCCATGCAGACCATCCAATCAGGTCAAAGAGTGTACATAAAATTTCTAGTTGCTTTCACATCCACAAGTGTTTCTTGGAGAAAAATGATAGTCTGTAGAGTCTTCTCAAGGAGTCGTTGCATGGAGGCAAGTTTCAGGGGTCCTCGTACCCCTCTAATATTGAGGGATAGGAGAATCATGACTTAGCCTGGGCAAGGGATTTTATTCCTCTAAGCACCCCTAGATCAATAAAAAAAGCTTGTGAAGCTGAACTCGAAGCTTCAAAGTCTTCCTTTTTATGCGCGCTACGAGTTTTTAGTGGCGAAATCTCCAATCCTAAATCCCTTGGCCAAGATGGATCAGTCTCAATTTCCTTCCTCACTCTCGATGAAGAAGGAATGTCTCTATGGTGGATAGTGGGTTGAATAAGAATCTTACCATGGTAATTGGGGATGGGAAGGGAGCCAAAAGGAGTGGTGGAGATTGGAGTGAAAGAAGAAAGCAAGTTGTCGAGATCCTGTTCAAAATATGATAGCTCATCATAGCCTGGAAGTGTGGTGGAGTCGTGCTCTTTGCCAGGGGCTGGAGGTGTCGGGTCATCCAGTACCCGAGGTGTATTAGGGGTGCTTAAGGGGACAGGAAAAGGCAATGAAGGGGAGGAGTGTAAAGGGGTGTCATAATCCAAATTTCCAGACGCTAAAAGATCAGGGTTCAGGATGTTAGTAGTCAACGCGTTAAACGAGACCCTTTCCCATGTAGAGAGAGAATTGTATAGTGAGGGACATAATAGTTTAAGCTTACCTACAAGCGTGTCATCAGGTGGTTCAGAGCTTGTATCCATCCTTTGATGAAGTGCCTCCACTCCCATCGGGTTTGACTTTGTATCATAACCATCAAAACCAATCTCCTCCAATGGGTCCATCTCAGTCACGATAGGAGGGAACTATGAGCATTCGCTTCTCAAATGGCCTATTTTACGAAAGTACAAGAACCGAAAAGGAATTCTCAGATAGTCTAGGCATTGAGCAATGAGAAGGCCCCTCCATTCTATCTCCAAAATTTACGGCAGCCCAACGCGGATGTCTATTTCCACTAAGGCCTTTTCCATTCTTTTATCTGAAGTAGCAAGAGAGAGTGTATCCACCCTTAGGAAATGTCCTAAAGAGGTTCCAATGAGTTCAAGCTCTAGCTGGTTCCAAAACCGAAGAGGGAGTCCTGGAAGAAGGACCCAGATGTGTATGTAGCTGAAGTATTTCGTAGATGGGTTGAAGCCGATCCTCCATCTCTTAAGAATTAGGCACCCTCCCCCATAATCCTAGAACTTATCCAGGATGTGAACTGTGTCCTCAGGGTTCTTAAAAATAAAGCCTAGCCACCCTTTTTGTAGTATGTGGACCTTTGGGAGATAGCCTAGAACAGGTTTCCAAGTGGCTGTAATCCAGACCTCTAGTCTCTGCTTACATTTATCCTTGTAGTCTAGCCTCCCAAATAAGGCACAAAGAGCTAGATTGTAGGCTTCAGAAAGTCCTACGTCCATCCCAAGCACAAGTCTGGGATGTTTTTGTTTTGGCTTCCAGACCTGGTGCGTCCTCTTGGTAGAGCAGCTCTTGTAAAAAGTAGAAGGTCCACCAAGTTGAGTACCCCCCAGATGGTCGTTACCTCCTAACTTCCTACCTTCTAGCTCGGAGTAGAATGAACTCCCTCATGTACAGACTGCGGCTTAGTCCCTCCAGTAACAAAGTTTATTAGTTGACAACTTTGAGGTGGAGTGGGAGGAATAAGGGGGAGAGAGCCGGTAGCAGGTTTCTTGGGAGCATCAGAATGGTGTTTTCTCCGGTAGTGGTTGCTACATAGCTCATCAATCGATGCTAGGACATGCGGTTGGTCCCATGGGTCCCTGTCCCCCCCGTCAGTGGGATCCAAGCCCACAGACTCCATAACATAATCTTCTAAGTCCACTAGTGGAGAAGAACTCCTTCAAGTAAGCAGACAGTTAGAGACTGTAGGAACCGACAACAAACAAAAAGCCTGAGAAGAAAGCTAGTGACCACCTGCTCCATGAAGGTGGGCCCAAATCAGAGGTTCATAGACTAAGAGAAGCGGGGGTTCCAAGAAACTATAAAGCCCAGTACGACTCATAGTTCTCCTACACAACTGCAGCATGAAGAATCTCCTTAAGATATGCTATTTTTTTTTATTGATGTGATTAGTTTAAGTGTAAACATTTTTATTTTTATTTAATTCAATTTTTATTAATTCGATTATTAAACTAATAAAAAAATATTATTATTTTTTCTTATTTAATTTTTAAATTAAACATATTAACTATCATATATATCACATCTCATTACTTAAATTTTAGAACATTTAAATTCCATTATTTCAACAATTTATCAATCAACAAATCTAGAGGGGGTAGAGTATGTATATTTTGTAGACTTTAAAAGTCAAATTATTATAAATGAAAATTTTATTAACATCATGTATAACCATAGATACATTAATTATAAAGCAAATAAGTATGAAAAGACCCGTAGTTATTAATGAGTAAAATGAGTATTAATGTCAATAATTATTAATAGTTAGATGACATCGTGACAAGGTTTGTGATCTAAGGGTTGCTTTGGTTATCTTAGAATTTATTTTGATATAAATAATTTTTTATTTTAAATTTATGTTTAGATATTAATAAATTTTTTATCTTAAATTTATAATGTATGGGTTAAGATTTCCTATTTTTATTGGCAATTTTTAGAATGTTAAAAGAGTATGAAAATTTAATATTAATTTTTTTCCAATAAACTAAATAAGATTAAAATTTAAATACAAATTAAATGTTATAGTTTGGATATGGTTTTTTTTTATGGTTTGAAATTTTCTAATGCTTTGTGTATATTTTGCCTAACTTCATGTTAAGGTTATTGTTTCTTAAAGTTTTGTGAATATAATAAGTAAATGTTATAGTGTGGATATGGTTTTTTTTATGGTTTGAAATTTTCTGATGCTTTGTGTATATTTTGCCTAACTTCATGTTAAGGTTATTGTTTTTTAAAGTTTTGTGAATATAATAAATAATAGTTGTAACTTTTTGTTTTGGTTTTTTTGACAAATAAACATAGTAAAATTGTAGTTTTGACCTCTTGTTATAACAATTTTGCAAATGAATGTAACAACCACATCTCTTTTAATAAAATAATTAATATCTCGTTGATGATTTCTATGGAAAACTAAAAAGGTACACACTATTGGGCTCTTTCGTGGGTTGAATTTCAACCAGGTTTGTCATAAAGGTATAAGTTAACGAAGTAGGAGGGTCACATGGATGGATTTGCATAATCACATGTAATCAATAATATGCATTTTTGTATTTGTCTTTAGATAGGAGCCGCACTATAATTTCATTATTCGTCGATAGAGAATAGACACACTATAATTTCATTATTGCATTGAGGTTAACGGATTTTTTTCATAATATTTTTTCATGGTTCTCTTTTCATATGAGGTAAATGTTTTTGCACACCAAGTCATGTTATCATGTAATCAATCATATGCATTTTTGTATTTGTCTTTAGAGAGGAGTCACACTATAATTTCATTATTCTTCTTTAGAGAGTAGACACATTATAATTTCATTATTACTTAAGGGTGACTGCAAGAAGTTTGTAGTTGAAAAAGTGGTAAGGCTATGAATAAGAATGTGCATTTGCAAAAATGTATGCGCGTTTCTACAGTTATAGGTTTGATTATGATTGAACTTTCACGTGGATTGCTATGTAGGTTAAGTAGTAAGAGAACATGTGTGCTCTTAAGAACATGTGTACACTCTTAAGAATGCAAGCATGTTTTTATTGGTGTTTTTTAATAAATGGTCCGAGAGCGATTTTGAGCATATTGTGCACAAAATTGCGCTCACATTTTTCATTGGGCAAATATAGTGAAGTGATTCAGATTTTATGAGTAGAACCAAATGAACACAGATTATTAATAGGTGCTTAACACAAAATAACAGAGATACAATAAAACTAGTTTTCTATTCAATAAGGAAATAAACTGAAACTGTAAAATGCAGCGGAAACAAGCTTGTTGAAATGGTGATGACTTATCTCTGAGAAGAGATGTGTCGGTTGCGCTCATTCGCAAGAAGATGATTACAATGAGGCTCTGAAGGCCTTTTTACAAAAAACAGGAATGCCAAAAACCCTAGACATCCAAAAACCTAACCCTAGGAGATGAAGCACCAAAAGTCATGTGGGCCCCATTTGGGTAAGTTAGTACATCAACTTCTCGGGGTCGTAACTTTTGCATACGATCTCTATTTCAGGCATATGATAGCCCTTTGGAAAGGTATCGTCAAGGAGATTCATTTTTGGGGCTCAATCATGCCTTCGGATAACATTGAGAAGATTTATCCCAAAAAACTTTCATTTAAGCCCTCAAAATGGCCCTGAAAGTTAAAACTGCTAAAAATAGTAAATTGCCAAAATTGTCAGAAAATTGTTTTGAGCCAGTTGGAGAAGGTGGGTGGCCACTGATATCCACCTGGATCAGTCCTCCCTCTTTAGGAAGAAATGGTCTCCATTGCGTTGAGTTCCCCCACCAAATGAGGAAATTTTTGTTGAATTTGGCCCCGGGTGAGCCACTTGCCTTGGTGCAGGAGCTACCCTGCTTTGACAACTCGATAAAGATGGATCCTTTGATGTTGAGTGCCCTTGATCTGTGTTTCCACAATATGATTGATGGATGCCCATTGTATGTAGTCGGGGTTGATCTCTATTGGTGTCAGCTGCTCTGCTACGTCTGAGGTGTCCAATAATGGTGGGAAATAAGGGTGAAGGAGATCCACGTTGAACACTAGGTGTAGGCCAAGGAAAGGAAGAATGTTGAGCTCAATATAACTATTCCCCATGGCCTTCGTGATGGTGCACGACCCATAACAAAGTGGGCAAAGCTTCCGATGGGGTCCTATAAGGTGTTCTTTCTGCAAGTGCAACCAAACTTTGTCACCCACCTGAAACTTATGTGGCACCCAATGTTGATCATGACACTGCTTGTACTTTTCATTGGACTTATGTAGGATGTCCTTAACCTGTTAGCGGATGTGTTGGATCCCCTCAATGAACCAGGTGGCTTTGTCAACATCAGTTGGAGTAGGAGATGAGTCGGTCGAGGCGACTGCAAGGGGAAGTGCAACATCTATGGGAACCAATCGTTGGAATCTCAACTGCACCTGAAAGGGGTTGTGGCCGGTGAGCTATGCAGGGCTCAGTTGTAGCTATTTGGACATAGGGAAGGATCTCATCCCATGTGCGAGGGTGCTTTGAATTATACATGAAAAGGATATGCACAATCATTCGATTTACGACCTTGGTTTGTCCATCTGTCTAGGGGTGGAATGCCGTGGATTTGGTGAGCTTGGTGTCCAACAGTGACCAGAGGATCGACCAGAATGTGCTGAGAAATCGACTGTCCCAATCTGAGACAATGGTTTCTGGGATTCCAAAATGTACCCAGACATGTTCAAAGAAGATCTTGGCAGTGGCCTCTTCTATGATGTTCTTCTTCCAGGCAACCAGAATCGCCATCTTAGAAAAGCGATCAACAACCACAAAAACACAGCCATTTTCCCACTTGGTGGAAGGGAGACCCGACACGTAGTCTACTGAGATGGATTCCCATGGCTTGTCAAGAGTAGGAAGAGGGGTGTAGAATCCCTATTTCTTAGTGGTCAGTTTGGCAATAGCAAAGGCAGTGCAGGACCTAATATACTTGCTAAACTCCTGTCAAAGTTTCGGCCAGTAGAAATGTTTTTGTAGCATCGCCACTGTCTTTTCGATGTCGAAGTGTCCTTCCACCCGACTGTAGTGGGCTTCCCAGATCATCTTAACTCTCTCTCTTGATGGAAAATAGATATGGCCTAGACGACACAACAACCCTTCTTGAAGATGGAAATTATTGACAACTGCATTTGCACCCAACATTTGGTAGGTGGTGGGGAAGTCTGAGTCTGTCTCATAGAGTTGGGACCATCCATAGGTCTCATGGCCACATAAGTCTAGCACTGTGGTGAGTGCCGCGACTAGCGGTCTGCTGAGGCAATCAACGACGTGATTGGTGCTTCCAGTTTTATACTTGATGTTGAGGTGGAATTGCTACAAGTATGTGGACCACTTTTGATGGCGATCATTCTTCAATTTTCCTTGTGTCTCCATGAACTGCAGTGGCTTATGATTAGTGTGGATTATTGTCTTCTTCCCAAGAATTTAATGTCTCAACTGGCAGCAAGCTTTAACAATGGAGTACATTTCTTTGTCGCAAGTAGGGTATTTACGAAGAACATCTGATAATGTCTCACTATGATAGGCCACAGGGTGGTCGTGTTGAGTGAGAACGATGCCCACCGCATAGTCTGAAGCATCTGTCTCGATCTCAAAGGGTTGTTGCAGGTCTGGTAGTGAAAGTACTAGGGTTGAGCAAAAGCGTTGCTTCAAATTTTTGAACGTTTATTGTTGGGACCATACCCACGCAAATTTTTCCTTACCACCACCCCTAGTTATTTGGCTGAGGGCCCATGCAATATGGAAGAATCCCAACACAAACCTGCGGTAGAAATTAGCAAGGCCCAAGAAGCTTCGAAGCTCAGTGAGTGTGGTTGGGACTGGGCAATCATGGATGACTTGGATCTTGGCTGGATCCACATGTACGCCATGTTGATCAATTATGTATCCCAGGTAATGGACCCTGTCCATGCCGAAGGAGCATTTTTCCAAGTTGGCATATAGCTTGTGCTGTCGCAGGGTGTGCAAAACCTATTGAATATGTTGCAAGTGTTCGGCCCAAGTCTTGTTGTAAATGAGAATGTCATCCAGATACACCACTACAAAAGTATTGGTGAATGGTAGCAGGATATCATCCATCATCATCATGAAAGGGGTTGGAGCATTTTTCAAACCAAAGGGCATGACCAACCATTCAAAAAGGCCTTCCTTTGAATTGAAGCCAGTTTTCCATACATCTGTCTGTTCTATCGGGACTTGGTGGTAGCCAGACTTCAGATCAATCTTACTAAAGTATTTTGCCCCCGTGAGTTGATCAAGGAGGTCCTTGATTCATGGAATTGGGTACCGGTTTTTGACTGTGATTTTATTCAAAGCCTAGTAATCAATGCAGAGTCGCCAGGTTCCATCTTTCTTCTGTACTAGCATGATTGGGCTCTCGCAAGGTGATAAGATGGGATGGATGTGCCCCTTATGGAGCAATTCTTGGATCTGTCGCTTGATCTCCTCATTATCTAACATAGAGCGATGATAGACTAGCTCATTGGGAAGCGGTGCCCCTGGGGTTAGATCGATGGTGTGCTTGGCCTGGCAGTGCAGAGCTACCCCGATAGGTGAGGAGAAGATATATGAGTATTCTTACATGACCTTATCTACTTACTTCTACTATGTGGAGAGGTCGACCGCAGAGAACCTGGATGTGGCTGTGATCTTTTGCTTATTCTAAGAGAGAATCATAAGGATGACAAACTTCCTCGACTGAGAGATGACCTTCCTGCATTTATTAGCAAAGATCTAGGAAATAACACTAGGTGGGACTGCCTTAGGTATCCTATGCAATTTCCTGTTCAAAGTAATAATAACACTATGAGGCCTAGACTCATATACAACATGATGTTTCCATAAATAAGGTTGGCCCAAAAGAACATCACAAACTTTGAGAGGAGCAACATCACACAATACCTTGTCTTTGAAGGGCTTGATGTCATATGACAATCGACACTATTGGCTGACGTGGAGATCGCTTCCTTGGCGAAGCCATCCAATGGTGTAGGGTTGTGGGTGTGGTGTTGTCGGCAGGGCCAACCTCTTGACGACCTTTGTTGAGATGAGGTTCTTCTGGCTATCGCTATCCACGATGAAGTGTAGCGGGGTGCCTTTTACCCACATTTTTGAATAGAAGAGGCGTTCTCCTTCTTCTGGCTCGTTTGGTTCACCAGGATGGAGCTTGGTGGTAGAAACGGTGGCACTGGGTTTCGTGTCAATGATATATCTTCCCCTTTCTAGATCTAGCTCAGAGTCTGAACCAGCATCTGATTTAGAGGCTTTCACTTCGGCCACCATTGACTTCTTTGAGCGATAGTCAACAGTGTTGTGCCAAGGGATCTTATGGAATTCATACCATTTCCAGTTATCTTTCTTTGTCTTTCTAGTGCCCTTATTTGCTTGCGACTTGGACTGGTTTTCCTAATACAATCCATCTTTTCTCTGTCCTTTGTTCTGTGGGTTGGGGCCACCCTTTCCTAGCTTTTTTTGGAGGGGTTTCCAGACCCAAATTGCCGAATCTTTTGTTTGAGCTTCTGCTCGATTTTGACGGCATATCGGTAGGCTGCGCCCAAGGATGAGATGTCCAAAAATTCTATTTCAGTCTGGGTGTATCTATGCAAAGCGTCGCGATACTTGAGAACCAGATGTCTCTCTGAATATTTGATACCCAGCTTGGTGTGCAAGGTATTAAAGATATTTGTGAAATCTGGCACTTCTTGGTCTCTTTCTTGCCGCAGTATGGTCCATTTGGTATACAAGTCGTCATAACTTACGACAGGGTAGTATTGTTCCTTAATAACATCCCTGAAGGATTCCTAGGTGGCCTTAACTGTAAATAATGAGGGTTCCTCTATTTCCTTTTGCTCACAGAAAGTTTCCCACCAATCTTTGACATGGGGAACAACTTTGAGGAGCGCAACAGTAATATTTTCTCTATTCGAAAAGTTATGGATAGAAAAATACCCATCTAGTAGATTCAACCACTTGTCTACAACATTTGTGTCTATATGAACTTCAAATATATGAATATTGAAGTTTATTTGTACCTTGAAGGGCATGGCACCTCTGCTCGAAGAAGATGCGTTGCCTCTTGGTAGCCGTCGAAGGATTTGCACGAAACTATCCATCATCTTGTTCCTTTGTTATGTGAGGGATTCCTCAATCAACAGTTTGAAAGGTTCTCCTGTCCCATCATCTTTCTTTTCTCCTACCATGAGAGGTTGCTTGGGCATGCAAGAGATTTTTTCCTCAAGAGAAACAAGCTCAAGACCCAACTCTTTGTAATCCAACCTCATTGGGGACATGCATTAAGACGACAAGGAGCAGACTGCTCCGATACCACTGATCCAGATTTTATGAGCAGAAAGAAATGGCTACAGATTATTAACAGGTGCTTAACACAAAATAATAGAGATGCAGTAAAACCGGTTTTCTATTCAATAAGGAAATAAGCTGAAACTATAAAATGCAGCAGAAATAAGCTTGCTGGAATGGTGGTGGCTTATCTCTGAGAAGAGATGTGTTGACTGCACTCATTCATAAGAAGTTGATTACAATGAGGCTTTGAAGGCCTTTTTACAATAAATAGGAATGCCAAAAACCCTAGACATCCAAAAACCTAACCCTAGGAGATGAAGTGCCAAAAGTCATGTGGGCCCCGTTTGGGTAAGTTAGCACATCAACTTCCCGGGGTCGTAAATTTTACATACAATATCCGTTTTAGTCGTATGATAGCCCGTTGGAAAGGTATCATCGAGGAGATTAATTTTTGGGGCTCAATAATTACTTCACTTATCATTGAGAATATCGATCCCGAAAAACCTTCATTCAGGCCCTCAAAATGACCCTGGAAGTTAAAACTACTAAAAATAGTAAATTGCCAAAATTGTCAGAAAACTATTTTGAGCCAGTTGGAGAAGGTGGTTGGCCACCTCTAGTGTCCCCAAGGCCGAGACCAGTTGTAAATCTGATGTATGAAATGAATTGTAAATATGTGTTATAGGCTGGTGAGCCAAGTTTGTATAAGCCGGTGGGCTTATGTGATTGTTAGGCCATAGAGCCTAAGGGTTGGAGGCCAAGGGCCTGATTTTGTACTTGTATATATATGAAAAAACATTTAATAAAGTTGTAAAAACCTCCAGGTGTAGACTGACCATGATGAATGAGTGAAGGGGGACTGAGCATCCATAGAGTGGGCAAGGAATTAGGGGCTGGAAGGTGGGAAAGGGGCTAAGTGTTGAGCCTGGGGGCTAAGCCTAGGGGGCTTAAGCCTAGGAATAATATTTTAATATTATCCCAAAAAGACATGTGCATTTTATGTTTTATCTTAATTTTTTGGCAAGGGAGGACGTACAAGGGTGATGCGTGCTGGTGGAACGCATGCAGTTCCATGGGTGACAAGTGTCAACCCTGACGCATGCGAATAAAATGGCCAGGGTGAGCCATGAGAAGGGTTCCTCCCCCATTCTACCTGATTGTTTGAACACGTACGGAGCCTGGATAGTACTACCAACCCGACTCCTGTAGAGAACCATCATGCATCCCGGTGATTCGAAGAGTTTGTGTTTGGCTCTGAGAAAACCGGTGTGTATATTCCCTGAACGAGAAGCCTGCGTGGATTTGGGGAAAATAGTCTGTGTTTGTTCTGGAAAGTTGGTACACCCCTTCTCTGTTCTAAACCGGGAAGTCTGCATCGACCCCTGCGTGGACGACTCGTCATGCATCCTTGAGAATCCAGAACGTGAGTCTATTCCATGTTGCCAAATTGAGATAACAAAAGTGTCTCGTCCCTGCTAAGCCTGGTTATACTGTTGCACCTGTCTGGAGATGCCCTGGGGTGTTCGTGTCTGGATTCCCGTGGATTGTGGTGGACGTGTAGTGTTTGATCCTGTGTGGCTTGTTGGCCAGTTTGTACAACACTCTCTCCAGGTGAGAGAGGTGGTTGAATTTGGAATACCAGGTTGTTGGACCTGTGAGCGACTCCCTCCAGGTGAGAGAGTGTGCAGAGGAAGGAGAGAACTCCTGGAAGGAACATTGTAGCTGCCATAGAGCCCAGAGACTTCTGGTCCGGCCTGTTCCTGTAACCCAAGGCAAGGGAGATTAGTAGCTGAAGGACTGTCTAGGTGACAGAGAAGGTGTATACTCCTGGGGTGGAACAGGCATGTGGGGAATGAGGGTCTATGGGAGGTGAGCGTGGGAGGTTCCTTGGAGAGAATCCCTTCCTTGTGGTTGTGTTTTGTTTTCTCTGTAACCTCAGCCTAGCCTAGGATTCCTTGTCT
>JASDQU011104674.1:6336-24258 GCA_032191745.1 Picea mariana
GTGGATCAGTTGTCACCGGAATTGGTGGTCCTAAAATCTATTTAACTAAAGTTTGTTGTGGACTCACCTGAATTTGAGGTGATGACTTCTCACCCCTCTCAATCCCTCGTGACTTCCTAAGGGCTCCATCCTCCTCAAATATCACATCCCTTCTCAAAACTATCTTCCTCAAGGAAGGGATGTATATGCAAAAAGCCTTTGAATTCTCTCTATACCCAACAAAGATTCCCCTCTATGTCGTGGGTTCTATATTTTTCCTCTTCTCAGAAGGGACATGTGAATATGTAAGGCACCAAAAAATCATAAAGTTCCTAACATCAAGCTTCTTCCCAGAGAAAGCCTCCTCAGGAGTCTTGTCCCCAATGCTCTGTGTGGACTCATGTTCTGCAGATAAACTATAGTATAACATGCCTCAGCCCAAAGAAAAAGTGGCAACCCTTGGTCATGCAACATGGCTCTTGCAGCCCCAACTATGGCCATGTTCTTCCTCTTAATAACCCCATTATGTTGTGGGTTGTAAGGAACAATCAACTCTCTCTTGATGCCCTCTCATGCACATAAGTCAATAAATTCCTTGGAGGTATACTCACCCCCATTGTGTGTCCTTAGAACTCTGATTTTCCTCCCAGTCCGGTTCTCCACAAGAGCTTCGAACTCTTTGAACTGATTGAATACTTGTCTTTTGGTATTCATGAAGAAAATCCAAGACTTCTGAGAGAAGTCATCAATGAATATGGCATAGTATGAAAAACCAATCAAATATGAAAAAGGCATCGAACCACATACGTCAGAATGAATCAAATCAAGTATACATGTTTCTTTGTTGTCACTGCTTGTAAAAGCACTCTTGGTGTACATTCCCAAAGCACAACCCTTACACAACTCCTGGTGCTCTATACTGAACTCTGGAACTCTAGTCACAATCTCCCTCAATATCCTCAGAGCCCCATGATGCAAATGGTCCATCCTCCTATCCATAGATCACAAATATCATTGTTGCTGGTAGAATGAAATAATGCACTCACTAGATGGAACATGATCTTTTATAGCTTCTCATGTCGAGTCCCAATCACTTTGGCTGAAGTGATACTAGACCCCTTGGGAAATAGGAGAAATTGTCCATCATGGAACAACACCTCATAACCCCTCTCCTCAATAGAAGAAAATGAAATCATGTTCTTCTTCAAGCCAAGAACATATAGAACCTATCTCAACAACATGGGAGGTAGAGACTCCCTCTGAAGTGATATTGTCCCACTACCAACTGCCTTGACCACCCAGTCATCTCCAAGAAATACCTCAAGATCACCAATCTGAGTAATATATGTCAAATTCTCACGAACACATGTCATATGGAGGGAGGCACCACTATCAATATACCACACACTGGAATGAGTGGCTCTAGTGGAAAGACATACCACTAAGGAAAAATCCTTATCAAACTTGGAAGAGAACTCCTCCATCTCTGCTGAATTTGTTGTCTTTTTATTCTTCTTGTTCGGATAGTATCCTTCATAGTGCCCAAACTTGTGACATGAAAATAACTTGACTTTTGTCATGTCCTTCTTTCCTTCACCCTTCAGTTTGTTTCCTCTCTTGGGACTCGTTTTGAATTTCTTTTTGTTGTTGGCAGCAATAGCCACATTCTCCTCATCATGACTTGTAGATGAACTACCATCCACATAACCTGTGTAGGTCTTGTCCTAAAAAAATTCATCCCAAAGACATTCACACCTGGGAAGGTTCACCCTAGCCACAATGCCCTCAACAAAAACAACCCATTGTTTGGAAACTCCATTCAATATTTTCCTCACAAGTTCACTGTCAGTAATGGCCTCCCTAACAACTCTAAGTTCATCTCTCACCTATGTCAACCTGGTAAAATATCTGACCACATTTTCATCCTTGGTCATTTTAATTCTTTTCAGTTTTTCTCTCAAAACCATCTTCCACTTTTCATTTGTAATATGGTACAACTTTGTCAAGGACTTCCATATCTCATAGGCACATACCTTCATTGTCACATGCAGAATCAAATGGTCCTTGATGGCATCAAGGATAATTCTCTTAGACTTGATACTCTTCTTGCTATATGATGCTAGAAAAGTAGCATCTACGGTTACATTCACTGGATTTTTTGTGGAGTTCTCAACAATATCCCATAACTCATTTTACTGCCCCATCAAGTATGTCCTCAACCCTCAAACCGATATCCATTGAACCTTTTCTACTGAAAATAAAAAATTCAAATTTATGTCCGGTGAAGTTACTTTTGTTCCCCTTTTCTGACTTGCTGATATAAATACGCATTTCTTTAACTCAACTATGATATCTTGTAAAATTTTAGGCACCACCTAGTTTCAAGTCTCGCTGATTTTTTTCAATGTTTAATGCCCAAACCCAATTTTAAGACATCCAAATAAACTCAACATGTAAACAAAATTTCAGAGCTAAAACATGAGGATTTTGAACATCATTTAATGCAGAAAATAAAATATATCAGCAACACAATATTCATAAAATTTTTGCACAGGGATTTTTGGTCTAATAGTGACCCTGGAAAAACCCACAAGGGGAAAACCAGTGAGAGAGGGAGTTTTTATTATTTTAGAGCTCAGAGAAAATGTCTTTTACAACAGTAAATGATTTCATAAATTTAATACAGACTTATCTCGAAAACCATGCCAAGCTTCCTCTTCAAAAATCAGAGCCTAACCCCTCGAAATTCATAATAGAATTTCTTGTACAAATGCATAGGTCAGATCCATGATTTATGTGCCCTCTTTAACTTTATGACCACCTTGAAAAATGTACCAAATTTCCACAGCAAAAATCTGTGCAATAAATGCATCTACGGTTGTTGGAAGAGTGGTTGTTGTCATTGATGTCAACCCTTGTCATTGGTTTTGGACCGCAAGATTGATGAAGGTATTTGGACATGAAGGACAGTGCACATGCAGACACAACATCCATGGATGGATAGTATGCATCATTTTGTTTCTAGTGGTAGGTGGAACATCACGTGGATCCTCATGGCTGAGGAGAAATGATTTTTTGAAGATGACAAAGTGAATTGAAGAAGGAAGTACAGGTCGGCCTTGAAGATAATTAAAGAAAAGAATTACAAAATAAGAAAGTGCCAGGTTGGCCCTAATTTTAAAAGGAAATGACATAAAGTGTATAAACACATATCATTATACATTATTTTTACACACACAAGTCGAATTTCATAGGAAAACGAAAGTAAAGAAGGCCAGATTTCAAGGGAGGATGTAGTCCTTTGGTGATGTGTTCTAAGGTATGTTATTTACAGGTCATCTTACCACTTTAGCTATAACTTTTTTTTATAGAATGATTCATATGGTGAAATTGATATGGTATTTAGAATCCATATCTAGGTATCCGTAATAAAAATTTCATCTCTTTATTCGCTATAATTTTGGAGATACACTCTGTGGAAGATAGGGTTTTTGACTAGTCCTGAAGCTAGTCATAAACAAGTGTTCCGGGTAAAACAATCATAACTTCTTCATAGAAAATCAAAATGAAGTGAGACAATATTGATTGGAAATAGTACATGTTGTATTTTCTTGTGTGCGAGTTGCAGAATTTGATGTTAAATATTGAGCACGGGGCATTCTGTACAAGTCCACTCTCCTTAATAAACCATAATTGAACAAGGTCTACCATTCTCTCTATAACTTGTTTTTGGGAAGGATTCAAGGAGTGAAACTTGGAGGAGTTTCAGAGAATACATGGTGATGATTTAATGTAAAGTTTTATTATCTCTCATATATTCTTGGGTGAAAGGAAGGGACAAGGATGGAGAGGTCAACCCTCTCTTGATATTGGAGGATTTTATATTCCTCTTGGAGGTTTATCCCTTCCTTTATATTTGGAATTTGTAGCTACCTTTGGAAGTCATTACTTCCATTGAACAATAACTATTGATTATTTCTCATATNATATATTGTGCATGGTGTATTGTGGTGTATTGGTGTAACTCTTATACTATTGTTCATTACTCATTGGATATAATTGAATGGTTTAAGTATAAGTTGAAAAAGTTTTTAAAATGTGCTTGATACTGATTCACCCCCCTCTCAATATCATCAATTGGTATCAGATCAGGTTGCATTGGTCGAAAAATAATCGTATTCCAAATGGAAAAGGAAATAAATTCCACACAATGAAAACTGTTGAATATAATTGGTCGCTAAAGAATGAAAATAAGAATATGAATGGTTCATATACAGTGGGTTCTCATCTCATATGACCAGAGATCAAAGAAAATTTGTCAGCTTCAAGAAAAAGGGTGGAAATGTTGCATTTGGTGATGACTCATCTACCAAAATACTTTGAAAAGGAACTGTAAAGCTTGGAACTGAAAATGTAAAAGAAGGAAAAGTTTGATTGGTTGAAGATCTGAAGCATAATATCCCCAGTGTTAGCAAAATATGTGATCAAGTATTCACTCTTATGTTTGACTCCCAAAAATGTAAAATCAGAGAAAATAACTCAGGAAGATTGGTTGCAACTGCAACAAGAAGACCGAACAACATATACATCCTAGAAATGAATAAGAGAGAGAATACAAAATCCACACAAAATGATTCCAAGGAAGAAAAATTCCCAAAGACCAAAAATAAGGATGAAGTATTATTGAGTGCCACATGTTCAGGGGGAGCATCCCCAAAGAAGAGAGTTACCTTTTGCAATTAAACCCAGGGGGAGAAGCCCTACTCTTTTCCATTAATGTCAAAGGGGGGAGAGAATGTGGGATCATTATGATAGGAGGATCATGAGTGTTTCCATCAATGAAAAAGGGGGAGATTGTTGGAAGATTGGTTGTTGTCATTGATGTCAACCCTAGCCATTGGTTTTGGACCGCAATATTGATGAAGGTATTTGGACATGAAGGACAATGCACATGCAGACACAAAACCCATGTATGGATAGTATACATCATGTTGTTTCTAGTGGTAGGTGGAATGTTAGGTAGATCCTCATGGCTGAGGTTAAATTAATTTTTGAATATGACAAAATGGATTGAAGAAGGAAGTACAGGTCGACCCTGAAGATAATTAAAGAAAATAATTACAAAATAAGAAACTGTCAGGTCGGCCCTAATGTTAAAAGGACGTGACATAAATGGTATAAATACATATCATTATACATTCATTTTACATACACAAGTCAAATTTCAGAGGAAATCTAAAGTAAAGAAGGTCGGATTTCAAGGGAGGATGAAGTCTTTTGGTGATGTGTTCTAAGGTATGTTATTTACAAGTCATCTTACCATTTTTGCTGTAATTTTTTTCTAGAATGATTCAGATGGTGAAATGGATATGGTATTGAGAAGACATATCTAGGTACTTGTGCTAAAATTTTCATCTCTTTATTCTCTATAATTTTGGAGATACACTATGTGGAAGATAGGGTCTTTGACTAGTCCTAAAGCTAGTCATAAACAAGTGTTTCGGGTAAAACAGTCATAACGTATTCATAGAGAATTCAAATGAACTGAGAGAAATTTCATTGGAAACAGTACGAGCTGTAGTTTCTTGTGTGCGAGTTTCAGAATATGATGTTAAATATTTAGCGTGGGGCATTCTGTACAAGTTCGCTCTCCTGAATGAACCTGAATTGAATAAGGTCTACCATTCTCTGTATAACTTCTTTTTGGGGAGGATTCAAGGAGTGAAAATTCGAGGATTTTTTGAGAATACATTCAGTAATATTATCTACAAGATCATATTATTCCAAGAATTGAAGAATTTCAGAAGTTGAAGAAGTCTCAGGAAGCATTATTAGGTTATATGTGATGGTTGGATGATGGTGATGATTTAATGTAAAGTTATATTATCTCTCATATATTTTTGGGTGGAAGCAAGGGGCAAGGATGGAGAGGTCAACCCTCTCTTGATATTGGAGGATTGTATCTTCCTCTTGGATTTTTATCCCTCCCTTTATATTTGGAAGTTGTAGCTACCTTTGGAAGTCACTACTTCCCTTGANTAACTATTGATTATTTCTCATATATTGTGCATGGTGTATTGTGGTGTATTGGTGTAGCTCTTATACTATTGTTCATTTCTCATTGGATATAATTGAATGGTTTAAGTATAATTTGAATTTTTTTAAAATTGTACTTGATATTGATTCACCCCCCTCTCAATATCAACAACAGTCGCCTTGGGAACTGTGTCAAAACTCAAAAAATAACACAACAATGTTCCCCGATTTTTGTGCAGCAAGAAATAATAGTACGGGCTACTAAAATTTGTACAATACAGCTTGCTCCTCTTGCTGTAACTTTTTTCTTGATTTCTTTGCAAGTTTTGACTGTACGACCTCCTTAAAAATATGTACAGTACAGTCTTATTTCAATGTTCTACCGTGCCTCGATTTTTTTGTCTGTATTCAATATATCCAACTTGCTCAATCTATACAGTACGACATGCTATTAATGTTGTACTCTTTCCTTTCTTTGTGTGCCAATGATAGCCTTGGAATGTTTTCCCTTAGCAGCAAAATAGCAGAAGGGTGCACCTTTCTACCCTAGTTGACCTCATGGAGGAAGTTGAAGAGACATATCATCCAACGGTTGAGATTAGATGAGATCAAAGGTGTGAATTAAATCACTTAAGTTACCCACTTTCCCTAAGTCCAAAAGTCACCTTTTAATTTATCTCTCACAAATTAAATGAATAGGGTCCAGATTAGGCACTTTCTCACCCCTTATGCTCCTAGGTGATGAGAAACACTTTCCCAGGTACTTTTTAATTATTTTAACAAATGTGTCGTAGCTTCACCATAGCCCCAACTTACAACAAACATAACTCATAACCATACCCTAAGGAAAAGTCGTAGGAAAAAGAAAGTAGTGATTCCTGTAAGGAAAATCCCACATGGAGAAGATCGTGCTCCATCCATTATACTTATAAGTTTGATCATCGATGTAAATTTACTACTATACGATGTGGGATTTAATGTCCTTGCTTTAGAATTCTTGCTTGATATAATATGCCTTTAAAAAAACAATATAAAATAATTAAATCTTCAGTTTGAATCTGTGTTTGGACTAAAAACATTTAGGATAAAAATTTGTAAAAATATGTAAGATGGTAAATTGTTCAATGTAAAGTAAATGTTACTAAATTTTTACTCTCAATTAAAACTTAGTAATTAAATATTAATGTTTAATGTGGATCAAAACTTAGTAGCTAAGTAACTTAAATGTTGAATTGGGGGGTAACATATGTAGGAAACAATATAAATAAGTGAACACTAGGTTATCATATATGAGAAGCAATGTAAAGTGTTTGGAAGTTATTATAGGGAGAAAAAATTACAAAAGTTGGAACAAGTCTGAAATATAGGTTGTCAAGTTTAATATTGAAAATAGTCAATTGACATGATATTTTGTATTTACAACTGATTTCTACTTTAGCCGTTGAGTATGCATTTGAAGAATAATACAAATATTTTGGCATCTTTAATGCAAGATGCTATAGTTTTTTGAGCGGAACCAAAGGTTCAAAAAGAAAGAATACAATAACTGAATCTTCGGTTTGACTCTTTCTATTGTGTGGAAGTAAATGTGTGCGGATATAAAGGGTAGCGATGAAATTGTGCAAGATTCACATACAAAAGTCAATGAAAAGTGTGGAGAGGCTAGTGTTGGGTTGTTATATTCTTTGCAGTGAAAGTCTAGTCGAGGTAAATCGACTGGCGGTCGAGGTCAAGGTAGATCAAAACATCGAAAGAAGGTCGAAGTCGAGGTAGATTGAAATTAAGTCGAAGGTCAAGGAATACAACCAGACTAAGTTGAAGTCGAAGATATCGATGACAAGTCAACCGACAAGAGGTCAAAGTGCAAGTGTGAGACGAATGACTAGACATCGAATGAAGGTCGAATGGTAGTCGAGTGGTAAAGCTAACTTGGATTCGACTGTAATAGGATCATGGGATTTGTGGGATTTATAACCAATGATATGCATAGATCTGTAACCGTTTTTGGGTGCCAATATTTAGTGTTTTTCTTGTTTTAATGCCTATAAAGAGGCATGTTGTAAGACCAAAAAGGATAATTCTATAATACATTTATGCATGTGAATGCACCTATATTTCTAGGTTGTTGGTCATGTATATGTAAGTCGAATTGGCTACAAGGTTGTTATTTCATGTGCAAGAAGGTATGTTGTCGATTGTGTCCTAGGTGTGGACCAAGGTTAGACAGGTAACCCTTTATTCTAAATGAGTAAGACAACAAGAGAGAATAATGTTGAAATGAATGTTGGTTTTCTCGGTTAAGGGTTTCCAGGGTAAAATCTCAGAGTGTTGTTTGATTGCTTGCATCATTTGCGCTCTTGATCAAATTCTTCTTCTCTTCTACTAGGAAAAGTGTGGAAGTGTCCTGCATTTCCTTACATATGATATCAAATCTTAGGTCTGCCTTGAAAAGTGAGTTATCAGAGTGGTATAATGCTTTGGTGAGTATATAAGATCTTGATTTTCCAATCTTGAATTTGAGAACTAAACCCCAGGTACAATAAGAGTCGTAAGTCATAAATTGTTTTAAAGATCGCAATAAAGAATGGTGAGCAGTTCTAGAATCGACATAGAAATATTCAATGGCCATAACTTTTATCTTTGGAAGCTTTAAATGGAATATCTTCTTGTAGATCGAGAACAATGGACATCGGTCTATCCAGGTATCTAGCCGACAAGCATGTCGACAGAAGAATGGGAGAAACTCAAAATAAAAGCAAGATATACAATATGGCTTTGTCTGGTAGATTAGGTGTTTTTGAATGTCTTCGGTGAATATTCAGCTAATAAACTTTGGGACAAGTTTGGAAGCCTATACCAATCTAAATATTTGGTAAATAAGTTGTTTCTCAGAAAGAAACCATATCTTCTGAGGATGAGTGATGGTAGTTTGGTGAGTGAGCATTTTAATGTATTTAACACTGTGTTAATCCAATTATTGTCTGTGGATATAAATATCACTGATGAGTAGAAGTCTATCAACCTATTATGTTCTTTGCTAGACTCCTGGGAGAGCTTAGTTGTGGCTATTGGGAGTATTACAAACACACTAGTGCTAATGATGTGGTTTCTTCTCTAATATCAGAAGAAATGAGAAGAAAGAACATGGAAGGATCAACCAAATATTCTCTAGTAGTGAGAGGTTGATCAATAGACAGGGATAGAGGCAAATTCTCCGTTATAAAGTATAAGTCGAAGGGTAGATATAAATCCTCGATTTAGTCGATGCGAAGATTCTCTAAATGCAGTAAATATCGACATTTAAAAAGGCACTGTAAGTCGAAGCCAATAGAACGCAGTGCTAACCCATAGTATGTAGAGTATGAAATTTATATTTTAGGGTGGTTGGACGAGGAAAGGAGGAAATTTTGGGATTTTTCCTACCACTCACTCTCAGTCCCAAGAAACCTTGGTGGATAGAATGTCCCACCTTGAACAACAAATTGATGACAACATGGCTTCTCTCCACAATGAATTCACCATAGCCCTTGAGAAACAATTCAACAAATTGGTGAAAATATTCACGGGTAAGAATGTTGAGACAAAACCAGAAGAACCTCAGTCTTCTCATTATGAACATACTCAGTCCTCCCACTCACCTTGGGGTTCTCCACCTTCTTGCAATAAGGTGCCCAAATTTGACATTCATAAATTCGATGGTTCCAACCCAGCTGAGTGGGTTTCTCAAATGGAACAATATTTATCCCTTCATGATATTCAAGATGATGAGACCAAACTCCATGTAGGGTTTTTGTACTTGGATGAAGAACGTTGGCAGTGGTGGAAATGGCATAAGAAATGTTATCTAGGACCTCCTAATTGGGACATGTTCTCCAAAGAAGTTTGTACCCGCTTTGATAAGGAATGTAATATCCCCCAAAATAAATTATTATTAAAGTCTGTATGCACTTAAGAATTTATTTATGTTTTTGGAAAATTATTGGCATTTATGGAAATTATGAATTTGGAATTTGGTTAATTGTAATTAATTATTGTGACTCTTGGGCAAAGATTTGATTTGCTCAACCAACTCTTTGACTATGACACTTGTAAGAGACAAATATTTTTAAATTTATTGTTGAGGGACAAATGGAACAGCCAGGTTGAAATCAACTGACCATGACTCCATGAGTGGAGAACATGCTTGAACAACCTCAGGGATGAATTTTACAAGTGGAAAATTAGGAATTTGGCCATTGGCAGCCCTTGAAAATCAGGGATTTGTAAACATGCGAAAATTCCTAAGGGGAAAAGACCTAGGCACAAGCTATTTTTTAATATATAGAATATGGGAGGAGGTAGGACATTGTCTAGTATGCTAGGGAAGGAATAGAACATGTTGTTATGAGCACTGGTTTCTGAGTGTGAGGCAAAGAGAATTTTCTGATCTGAAAGAGGACTATAGCTAAGGAGGAGTTTCTGGATTTATCCCTCATGGATTCATGGTCAGGATAGGGGGTGAACGGAGCAAGTAGATTGACTTCTTTGTTCTATGGTTGGGTGGAACTTGGTTGTTCCATTTGTTGTTCAAGCACGTGGTTTAGATATGTACTTCTACTCATTCCTTATCAAATTGTTTTATTAGTTAAATGGATAAGTAAGATTCAATGTTCTATTGATTAGTACAATACATTTACTTAATTATGGACAAATGTCTTACTGATTTATGACTGCTAGAATACATATACTTGTATCGGTAGAATGAAAGGAATTGTGGAAAATATTTTACAGTTGAATTTCTTCAGTAAGGAGAGTTAAAAAAACTATTGTGTGTTAGTTGTTGCTAATACAGTTTGATTTTAGTCAATGAGTAAAGTTAAGAAAGCCACTATGTGTTAGTTGTTGTAGGTACATGGGATATACTTGTAAGCTAAATAAAATAGAATTATTATTGTGTTATTTATAACCTCTACCAGGCATATGAATATATACATATGGGTATTCAATTTTTTTTTAAAACAACATTGGACTATGAAAATGCTAATATAATTCTGGAAGCAATTACAGGATTTAAATATATAGGTATGTATATATTGTTGTATATTTAAATATATATAAATATATCAAGAACGTCAGATTCTAAAAATACCAAAGTTAAATTAAGAAGGAATACAAGAACATAAATATGTATATGTATATGTTGCTACTTTTACAGAATTGTAGTGTCAATCAAACAATTTAACACCCATATACATGAAGGTTTTAGACACTTGGGCCCTACTTGAAATTGTTATGCGATACTCATTACAGAGGCTACTCAAGATATAACAGTAAAGCTTTTGAGTTATAAGAAAATCTATGCACTTTATTACAATAAGAAAATAAACGATCTGTATAGACCGAGACATGGAATCCAAGTACTTGCAAACAGAGTACCCTAGTCAAGGATCCAATACCATCAGAAAACCATGTCTGAACCTTCAAACTAACACTAGAATTCAGAAACCAAATACCATTATGAATGTTTAAAGTCCTACAAGGAAATCGAGAATTTATAATTAATATTAATATAGAGGTCAAGAAAAGTTAAATATTGAATATAGAATAATTATCAGGATGAATTTTACGAAAATGAAATTACTGCAGATTTAATAGATGGAATGTACTTAGCTTGCAATATGGGGAAACAAATGTCTTTTCTTCCATTCACGTCGATGAGGAAAAATCGTCCATAGGCCCGAAAGGTGAGGAGTGGACCAAAGATTGCCTGATGGGTACCCTCGCAGCAAAAGGGATCCCATAATTAGTTTGGTAACTGAAGGGAAATCTAATTGATGACTCTAGAATGTAGACAAGAAACTAAACATTTCTAAGATTTTCATATTTTTCCATAAATATTAAAACTTACAAATTTCTAATTAAAACTCAGACAAGGACACAAGCATAAACTGAATTTTAAATTACACAATTTCGAACCTACAGTAATCTTGCTTTTCTGTCAAATACAATCTGCACAATGGAAGAGGATTAGATGGGGCTCTCGATACTTATTTTTCTACTTTTCTTTATGCGAAAGAAGCATAGATAGACAAGTGTGAACACAGTTTCCACAACAAAGAACTTAGGGTAAGTCTTTAAATGAAATATAAACTCTGGGAAACTTACACACACAGGAAGTCTTATGATTTTAATAATTCATGTATAAGTATGAATAACGTGAAATAAAATTAGAGGCAGTCTCACAAACCCATTACTAAACTTTAAGCATGGGTAAGAAATCTTACTGCCTATGCAGGACCGTTTTTCGAGTATACACTGTGTAAATTCGTAGGCAAGATAAATCATAGAAAGTTCAGGGAGGTGTTTTCTCATATTTAAGAGTCGATAGCCCAAGAATTCTTGACATCTCCGCCTCTTATCGAGTCCAAGGGATATATTACATAACACACCGGAATAATGATGAACAATTTGTATATACAAAATACCATAAACGTATTTAAGAATCACTGTAGAAACCAGAGGAATAATTTAACCACGAGATTCTCTCGAGCGATAGGTATGCCGAGGGAACCTTAAAATAAAATACAAGCATTTAGGTCATGTAAAAGTATATTGAAGCCTATTAATACATTTGGGGGTCTTCGCCATACCTCTGTAAATATATTCATGATTACATACAGACAGATAACGAAAGGGGCGAGGAAACATATCGAATATTTAAAACCCTGAAAGACTTAACCATGAATTTTAACCTCTTATCGAGTTCCACAGTGATCAATCATACAATAAGAGAACTGGAGATACATAACAATTGCCTCTTAAGTAGAAAAATAACTTGTGTGCTTATGGACATTCTTTTTTCCTTCAGCATTATTAAAGTCCATGACTTCCTACATAATTTTTTGTAAGGAAAATGTCTATCACAGGATATAAGGGTTTTTAGGAACTGATACAAAGATTCAAAGTGGAGTCATGAAAAAAACCCTAAGCATTTACAAATAGGCTACCAACCAATAAAATTCTATCTCATACCACGAAATCACGACCAGTAGAACTAATAGGCTTTATAAGGTGACAAATGTGTATTGTGGATTTTTATAAGTTACTTACCTCGCACATGATAGTATCCGACTGGTGGGTGCCTCTTAGTTTCCTTCCTGTCCAGAGCGAGCCCAACGTCCATGATTTTGGCCATGCTACCGAGTTTAACATCCTCAGGGTTAGATTTGCAGCGTTTTTGCAAATACACAGAGGCAAGGGGAAGACTGAAACAATAGCCTTAGAAAACCCTCCGTCGAGTAGATTAATGGTGATAGTTACGAGCTAGGCCATGTGAATAGAGTGAGGTGGTAGAGACACAATGGACACAGTGGTTAAGCGATGGCCCAAAGAAGTACATTACAGGACACCATAAATGTCTCAGGCAGGGTTTATTTAAGTCATGACAGTGTTACCTCTGCAGATTTCTTATCAATATTTATTGCGAGTGCGATGAAAGTCAGTTTAGGTTTACAGCTTTAGTTTTTCCTCCCATATAGTTAGGGTTTTACTCTTCCTTTCAGATTTCGTTAGTCCTTCTGCCTAGGATTATTCTAAACGGGAGTGGCAAATGACAAGAAACAAACATATTTTGCCAACTGTTTAGTCACGACCATCCTGAGTATTAACGATTATACGTACTGGTTTCATATTATTAATAAATATATTTAATAGATACTTTTCACATACAAACTATAGATTAAACAATACATTCATCCTAGGGGTCGTTACATGTATATATGTATTTTCCTAGTATGCCCTTTGGTATTTGTTGTGGGAGTAGGATGGAATTACCAAGGTGGATACAAACGTTTAATTACCAAGTTACTCATTCACCATCCTTTTGAAAATAGGATTGATATAGTATTGTGTATATAAATTTCACCTGTGTCAAGGAAATGGTAAGTGTAAATTGCAGAAGATAAAAGAGTAATAGAATTACTCTATAGTTATAATTAAGGAATGCTTGAAATATATTGAAGGCGAATGAACAACTCTAATGACCCTAATTAAAAAAAAAAATATTCGTAAATTTTGGGTACATTACATATGGTATCAGAGAAAAGGTTACAACACTTGCACCTTAAACAGGGCCAAAAATGTTTCCTTAGCACATGCTCTTTGTTTAATGAAAAACTAACAAAACATTTACTATTACAAACATAAAAAAATTATTTATGTTGTGATAATGGCAGAACATAATGAAGCAGAGATCAGACTCGAGGAGAATCCTGAGCAAGGACCTCTTGAAGAACCTAGGAAGAAGAGTGAAGGAGGTTCAACTACCCGGGTTCTGGAAACCATGAAAAACCTCATTGTGGAACTATAAGTTTTCAAGGCAGACAATGAGAAAATGAAAAAGGCACAACAAGAACAACAGGAAATAAATGAAGTATTGTTCCGAAGCATAGTAGCAAAGAAGAGCCCAAAAGACAATAACCAGGAAGAAGAGGTCAGTAAAAGGGCCTCCAAGAATTCTGGTCCTGAAGCGGAAAAAGGGGACAACTCTTCCGAGGGTACACCATTAACAGAAGATAAAACAACCATAGGAAGAAAGAGGAAACATGTGGACCATCTGGAGGGAGAGTTTAAGAAAATCAAACCATCCACCTTTGATGGGGAATCTAGGACAGGGGAGGAGGCTGAAGCATGGTTACTAGACATAAAAAAGTATCTCTTGATCTACAATTATTCCAACAACATGAAGGTTAGAATGACCATTTATAACCTGAAAGGAAAGGCTAGTTTATGGTGGCAGGACCTGAAATTGGCCAAGGGCCTAAAGGAAAAATAGATGGAGTGGTCAGATTTCAAGAAATACTTTAAGAAATAGTATATGTTTGAAAGTTACTATCAAAGAAAGACCAAAGAGTTTTATGAGCTAAGACTCAGTAAAATGACTATGGATGACCTGATAAACAGATTTATGGAATTACTAAGGTTCATACCTTATATCTTGGAAGACAAAGAAAAAATCCAGCGGTTCCTAATCTTCTTACCATAGTTCTATAAGGAAAAAATCAAGTTCGACAAACCCAAGACCTTAAGCGAAGTTTTCAGAAAGGGCCAAATGTTCTACGATCAATACAAATAACGGTATGAATTTCCCAAGTACTGGAAAAACAAGAAACAAGATAGAATGAACCAACGGAAGAAGGGATATCAACCAACCCCTTTCCGAAATGCAAAAAAGAGTTTCCCAAGGAAATATTTTCACTCCAATAACTAGAACAACCAAGGGGGAGGTAAACCAGTTAATCTTGGAACAAAGAAGTTTGGTGATAGCTCCAGAGAATAGTTAAAATGTTGGGAATGTGGAGAACCTCACTTAAGGAGGAACTATCTGTGTTTAACTTCTACAACAAGGAATACGATTCACAACCTACAGGAAGCCTCTACAGTAGGATATTTGGGCATAATATTACATAGGATCAATGCAGTCGTGGATGGCCGACAAGATGATCACTAGTCCACTGTAGTGGAAGTTGAAGGTAAAGTTAACAATAATCGTGTTTTTGTTTTAATTGATCCAGGGGCTACTTTGAATTATGTTGCTCCTAGTGTACTAGATTTAAATAAACTTAAGAAAGTAAGACATGCAAAATATTGGCTAGTACAACTAGCAACATGAACAAAAATAAAAGTAATTGATTTCATTTCTGACTGTGAGTTCAGTTTAGGTGGTCAAAACACAAAGATAAATTTGAATATTCTACCATTAGGGTATTACAATATCATTATTGGGATGGACTGGTTAGAGAGGCATAAATAATTTTTGGATTGTTATGAGAAATCACTCACTTACAAAGATGAAAACAACACTGTTAGGATAGTACAAGGCATACGAAAACCAGTCTCATTTAGGCAGATTTCAACAATGCAATTTAAGAAGTGCATGAGAAAAGGTTGTCAAATTTATGCTATCCAAGTGACAAATCTGTTGGAAAAATAAAATAAACCTATCCTAGAAGAGTTTGTCGTCTTACATTATTTTAAAGATGTGCTTGTTGATGAAATACCTAAACTGACCCAAAGAAGAGTGATAGACTTCTTTATCGATCTGCTTCCTGGTTCAACTCCTATATCTAAGGCGCCCTACAAAATGAGTTTAACCGAATTAACATAATTAAAGATTCAACTATAAGAACTGTTGGACAAGGAATACATCAGGCCAAGTGTCTCTCCATGGGGAGCACTAGTCCTTTTTGTTAAAAAGAAAGATGAAAATCTAAGAGTATGCATTGATTACAGACAATTAAACAAAATGATTGTTAAGAACAAATACCCTCTACCTAGAATCAATGATCTGTTTGATCAAGTAATTGGGACAAAGATTATTTATAAGTTGGATTTAAGATTTGGTTATCACCAAGTTAGAATAAAGGATGAAGACATAAGTAAAACAATATTCAAGATGAGATATGGACATAGTGAGTTTGTTGTTATACCGTTTGGTCTCACTAACGCACGAACAACATTTATGTGTTTAATGAATAGCAATTTTAGTCAATACTTGGATAAGTCTTTTCTAGTATTTATTGATGATATCTTAGTGTATTCAAAAACAAAAGAAGAAAACGAAGAACATCTAAGGATAGTATTGCAAACTATAAGAAAACACAAACTATATGCTAAATTCGACAAATGTGACTTTTATCAAAAAAAAATACAGTATCTAGGACATGTAATATCTGAAGAAGGTATTGCAGTCGACCCAGAGAAGATAAGAGCCATCATGGAAGGGCCTATCCCTAAGGACATAGAGGAAATTCGGTCATTCATGGGAATCATCGGGTGCTACTGCAGATTTATAGAGGTATTCTCTAAGATTGCATACACTATCATATCCCTAGAGAAGAAGGGAACTAAGTTTAATTGGTCACAGAAATGTCAGGACAATTTTAATAAGTTAAAAGAGTTCTTAACAACCGCACCCATTTTAAGGGTAGCAGACCCGGATAAACATTTCACAGTCTGCGTGGATGTGAGCAAAGAAGGTTTGGAAGGTGTCTTAACCCAAGAATGGCATGTTATTTGTTATGAGTCCTGAAAACTAAAAGAGAATGAATGAAACTACATCAATCATGACTTGGAATTAACAGTCGTCATCCATGCATTAAAAATGTGGCGACACTATATAATGGGCATAAAATTTCTGTTACTAACCGATAACAATGGTGTGAAATTCTTGTTTAGTCAACCAGACATTAATGCAAGGCAAGCAAGATGGCTGACCCTTTTGAGGGAATTCGATTTCGAGGTAAGACACATCAAGGGTAAATAAAACAAAGTGGCAGATGCTTTAAGTAGAAGAATACATGGGTTGTTTGAGATAAACATTAGCATGGTAGAAAGCGATATTGAGCAAAGGAAAAGGCTGCAAGTAATAACGATAAAAAATACATTAAAATAGTGACTTAATTTCAAAATAATGCAGAAAATTTAGACAGAACAGATCTGAGTTTGGACAAAAATGGTCTAATAAGATTCAAAAACAGTTTATACATACCAGATTCTGTTGAATTAAATTTAACAGTTTTGGACGAAATACACAAGAAACCATATTCGGGTCATCCGGGATACCAAAAAATGGTAACAACACCAAGGAAGTTATTTTATTGGCCTAATATGAAAGGCTAGACAACATAATACTTGTCTAAGTGCCAAGATTGTCAACAAGTGAAGGTTGAACACCAGCACCCATCCCGTCTGTTACAACCTCTACTTATACCAGAATGGAAATGGGAGATTATATCACTGGATAATCAGTGGATAAGATTGTAAACAATTGTCAAATTGACATATCAAATCATGATAAAAAAAAATTGAAAAATAGTCATTGGAAAGCTAACAAAATTCCTCACAAGTTTTTTTTTTTTTTTTTTTTTT
>JASDQU011104674.1:29472-39736 GCA_032191745.1 Picea mariana
GTAATTTAAAGATTTATTTGGTTCAATTTATAATGAGTAATAAATAATGACTTCTTAAAATATATAAAGATGTGTGTTTTTTTAAGTTTAGCATAGTTTAGAATGTATTTTTTTTTTTTTCTATTTTTTTAGTTTAGTTTTTATGTAAGAAATATGTAATTTAAAGATTTATTTGGTTAAATTTATAATGAGTAATAAGTAATGACTTCTAATCTAGAGAAGCTACTTTTGATTAAAAATTGAATAACAAGACAGCTGTTATTTCAGACTAAAAAACACCACTTAAATCTTAATAAACTTAAGTTTTAACTTTTTCATAATAAAAAATACATAATGATTTTTATTTTATATTATTATATTATAAATAAAAAATAATCTACAAATTTTCTTTTTTAATTCATCATTTAAACATATTATCAATTATGATTTTAATTGCAATTTTCTTTTAATGGGAATGCTTACCATAACTTTTTAATAATAATATATATCTTTAACATTTTAATAATAATATATTTCCAGAATATAAATTTTTAAATAGAAATATATATCTAAAAGTTTTAAAATTTATTTTAGAGAGTTAAATTTTAAATTTGACTATAATTATTATATAATAATAGTAATCTATTTTTAAAGTCACGGTCAAGCCAACACACCAAATTGATGTATGAAACCTCTTTGTTTGTGGAACAAGGGACCCCCTCCACCCAACTATCATATTCTTAACACATATTATATTATTTCTTCTATCTTCAAAAATTGAATTTATGTATAACTATTTTATATAAAAAATTAAACAATAGTGTCTTCTTTTACATGTTTTAAAAACACAACATACTTAAAAATAATATATTATACGTTTCTCCACACAAAAGGCCATGAGTAAGAATATTATACGTGGTAGGTTATGCTGTACTATGCATAATGTTTGAAAATGACCACCGACCACGGAGGCACTTAGTCTCCTCCTCCTCGTTCATTGGCAGAAAACTATGAATAGTTCCCCAACATGGTAAAAAGTGAATCGATATTCGCGAGCCGACCATAGCATTTTTCAGACTCACAGAGACTCACACCACCTTCAATTGCGGTCGCGTTTCTGCCATTCCTTAATCGGTCTTGCTTGGCCCGCCATTAATCTGCCTTCTCTACCGTTTTGTCTCGTTTCTCGTCTTTCCTCTACACGTCTCGAGAACAAAGTTCTTTGTGAAAAAAATGAGTTTACACGATAACGACCTTACACGTTACCCGAGTTTTTCCATTAAATTAAATTAAATCAATGTATGCGAGTTACATATTTGAATTGGATTAAATCAATCTACTCAAGTTACAAATTATATATATATATATTTTAAGAAACTATTTGTAAAATCTGAATAGATTGAATTAACTTTTATAGTTTAACTACTTTATACATATTTAAAAAAATATTAGTGGAATTCTTCTTTTTCCTAGTAAGTGTTAATCCATTAAACTTTTAAACTTATAATGTGTGATATTTCTATAAACAACATGTTTTAGTTAAGCGAAAAAGTGTACACCTATTAATAATAGGCATATTTAATGATCTTTTAATCATAAATTCCAATAGTATGATTAGCAATTGAAAATGCTAGCATAATTAACATTTGTGCCAGATTTACTTATAACAATAACATAATTACAATCAAAAGTTTCATATTTCATATTCTAGTTTCATATTCTTTAGTCATTTAAGTTAGATTTTTTATATTCTTCATATAACGATTTCACAGATCCGTGGAAGGATATGTGAAAGGTCATCTAGGTAACGTTACACATTTGCTTCCCCTTTTTTACGAAATAATGCCGCGTATGCTTAATCCCTGGAGGACCGTCCAGGTAATGTTTCATACACATGGCGTATGTCTCACAACTGATTTTATTTTTAGCGTATGCTTAGTGCATGGAGAGTTGTCCAGATAATGTTAATGTTTCATATACCCGACGGGCGTGTCACAACCTTTTCTCTTCTTTAGTATGTAATTGCAAGCCAAAACCATTAGCCCTATCTTCGTGTGCTGTTTGCAAAACCAGAAAAAGAAATGTACAGAAAATTGCCTTTTCTTTTAATTAACTCGGTGGTCATGTGATTGACAATTCACAGAGAAAAGAAGGGGAAGTGTGAGCGATTATTGTGCTCGGAATGCTACGGAGGTTTTTTCATGATAGAGTAACAATTCCATCATGTGCATGTGGTTTATTTCCATGATGTCACACAGGAAGAAATGTGTAAGTTGAAATGTGTAAGTTTCAATGGAGGAATTTTAGGGTTTTTTTAAAGATCAGAGTTTTTATTTATAAACCTGTTAAAATATTAGGGTTTTTTTTTTAAAAATATTAGAGTTTGTCACAACAAAGATATATATATTTGGGAAGTTTCTGTAAATCTTTTATATATTTTATTCTATTTGTAGTGTAGAATATATCATGATTTGAACATGTTCAAGGAAACGAGGATCATAGTATTTGTTTTGACAGACACATAAAAGATCCAATACCTGTTTTTGACTACCAATTTGAAAATGCACCTCAAATTTTTCCACATGACAATACAAAATCCACTCATGCAAAATATTGAAACGTAGAAAGGATACGTTTATTTGGATACATGCAAAATATCCAATACATGTTTTTGACTACCAATTTGGAAATGCACCTCAAATTTTCCCACATGACAATACAAAATCCATTCATGCAAAATATTCATGCTCTAACTAGACAGGTTGATATAGCTAGAAATTCACAATTTCAAAATGTAAAGTGATGGAATCACGAGAACAATATCTGTGGCTGTTGGATGACTCAAACAAATGGCCGCGCACATAATCATTAACAAACTTAATTGAAATTACAAGCTTACTCCAAGTTCATATTCTTGAGTTGTTTCATATTATTAGTTTCATCTTATCATCCATAAGAATTTCGGCGTTCACCAACAACGATTTAGAGGTTGTACTAGTTGAATAAATCAACCAATTATCTTCAAAGTGGATGTCGGGTTTTTTTCTCAATGGGTGTACTTTTCCAACTTTTAATTTGTAAATATTGTTAACTAGCTTGCTTGAGACCATTTTAGATCCAATCCATCTTAACTCTGGATTTTTCATGTGTTCCCTTTAGGTGCAGATTAATTCTAGAGTTAATATGGATCTACGCTCAAAAAATTAGATCAGAATAGATCATCATATGTATATGTTTTGGATGAATTTGATCCTTTTGAAATTTACTATCTATCATGGAAACTACAAAAGTTACATGAAGATTAAGGTGAATAGAAATAATGTAAGTGTCAAATTGATCTGAAAAGATCTTTTAAAGACAATGGTTGAGTTATTTAGCATGTGTTAATTAACCATTTAGGAAGTTGAATGAAAGATGAAGAATTATAAAGTAAACATGGCAGCCATATAAACATGTACAGATCTGAAATATAGCATGAGGATCAACAAACCATAGACACCAATGTGATAATGGAGTTCGACAATATCGCCTACGTCTCCGGGCCTTTGTCTCAGTGGATGAGGCTTTCTTCTTTTTGTTCAAAGCTTTAAAAGTACATCACAACAGTGCCAAAAGGTTAGAAAAATGATATGGTCTTGTTCTACCAGATCTTAGAACCCAACAAAAGAAACAACACTGAAATCGGATGACCGGAGCTCCCAGAAATGGCTCGCAAAGGTGTGCTCCTCAACAGCTTCCCTGCATAAGAATGGCTTTGGCTTGGAATCTATTCAACATAAACCTGCCTTGAATCTCCTCCCATGGCTTCAAGAAGCCCTGGTTTATATAGACTTAAAGTTGATAACTATATCCCAAATTCTCCCCAAAATTTGGTCTAAAAAAGGGCCCAATATCCCCCAATATTGGCAAAAAATCTTCAAAACTGCTACAAAAATCAATGAAAAATCACTATTATATAGTGAAAACCCTCTTTTGCACATATATTGGGTGCAACCTACAAAACCCCATGCTCTTGGGCATAAGGGTGCATCCAGGTGTCCATGGGCTAATTCCTAGTCCTCCATGTGCCCCCTGTTTGGTAGCCCCTGGTCTCGTGGCATGGTCCATGTGGTCATGCCCCACACTCCACGCATATCATTGTTAAGCCCCCAACTATAAAACCCCTGGTCTAGTGCCCTGGTCGGTGGGAAAGCCCAACTGTCCTGGTGCTAACCGTTTATCTGAGCGCCAAGTGTAAAGGTTGAGCCACCGGGTCGTATGGCCAATCCCATAGGATCGAGGCTAGTCCCCAACTATTGTCTATGTGCCATTGTAAGTAGAGTGGTCACATATGAAGGGTCGTATTGGGAGTTTAAACCAAGGGTTGGGGCCAAGCGCCGACCCTTTCCACGCCCAAACAAATCCACATGCAACTTTAAATACAAGTGGAGAGATTTAGGGTTAAGACCCATAGTGTGGTCGGGATGGCCAGGCTGACCCTGCCAAAACATAGCCTGGTGAGAGGTTGCACGATCGAACCTCATGAAGTCCAATATTTTTGCAACTAATGAACCAATGAATGGGTGCCACGTGGTAGCCCATGTTTGGGACACGTGGCACCTCACCATTCACCAAAACCTATGCCATGTGTCAAACATTGAATGGTCCACCTGTCTATCGAGTGTCTACCATTGTACCTTCCATGTGTCATACGACCCTTCCATGTCATCAATACAGATATGCCACGTGTCACTCTTGCAGTGGTGACACATGTCACTCCCTGATTGGTCCATGTATAACTACCATGTTAGTAACCCGTATGCCCTATCACCCTGCCATGTGTACCTTAGCATGTCAGTAGTATAATTGTACGACCTGTATAGTCAGCTGCCACGTGGCACTGTACAGACTGTACAATCATCATTTTTTTTTGCCTATTTGGAAAAACAAACATATCGCAATAAATGGAGTATACGATGTTTGTTTGAGCCTGTTCAAGTTGCGTTGGGTTCGTATCGGTGAGGCCTACACACATGTCCATTTTTGAGACATTATGAGAACTTTGATTTTTAGGCCTTTTTGAGCTCCATCAAGCTCCTGGATCCAATTATGTATCACTAGTGATGAAGAAGCTGAATATTAAGAAAGTAATAGTATCATTCAGGGGAGACAGGTGCGAGGGAAGGGGGTCTCTTCGATCCCAAAGGAAAAAGAATCTTAAATTACCATTGGAATCTTGGGAAGGACACCAATAACAAAGTTTAGGCCTACACCTTACTAAAAGGCCTCCAACTCACACAGACCCAACAAATTCGAGAGTTGAATTCCCTAGGTGACTCCAAAACTATAATAAGGTTGATGGTTCATGAAATAGATCCAAAAAATTTAAGCCTAAAATGAATAATCGACCGAATACGAGTTGACTCTCAGTCCATTAAGATAACTTTCTATCACATTATGAGAGAACACAACAACGAAGTAGATAAATTGGCCAATGAAGCCATTGGGAAAACACCTAGAACCTTAGGTGCGGAAGGTGTTGAAATTTTATGCCCCCTTGTTCTAATGAGCCACATGACTGAGAGACAGTCCGAGAAGGCCAGGGGAGGGGCTAGTAGGTGGGCCAACGTGTATATAAACAATTGAAATGGGCACGTGGAAAGTGGAGGGGAAGGGGTCCCTCGATATTTTAGCTTAAGCAGATTCATGTGGATCGAGAAAGTGGAAATGGGCGAGGGTGGGGCCCTTGGGGGCTGCAGTGCATGCATTACGAGTTGGAGGAGATGCGTGGACAACAGAGAAGGAGGGATGTTGAGTTTAAAGAATGCAGAGCAGGCCAACGGTATAACGAGAACGTGGATAGGGAGGAAGGAAAGTAACATCGATCATTACGCAGTGACGGGTAACAGATCAAGTGCGGATTCCGTCATGGGTTTGGATGATCAAGAGCTCTATCCTTCAACGTTTGTGGGAGCTCAAGATTTTAAGGATTTGAAGAAGATGGAAAAGGCGTGCACCAACCCTCTCCCTCATTTTAAGCATTAAGGTAATGCCAGATTCATCTCCAAGTCTGGAAACATGGAGGATGAAGGTACAGTGCACAGGGAATATTTCACGAATGCTTAGGGTGGAACAAATTTTCTATTAAATGAAACATGGGAGATATTGGTCCTGTACTCGTCCGTTCATGCAAAAATATGTATAGTGGTTTGAGTAAGCCTCTTTCATCATCGCTTTTCGATTGCTGTCCAGATTATTTTCCCCAGAGTCTCTTTTCTCCTCACCCCACCCAGATTTCCTCGCCTTGCACTCCTTCTAGATTTTTCCTTGCCCATTCCTAGAGGGCTTAGTCGGTCCCCTCACAACGCTCTGAGTTCTCTCTCCTTTTGGCCCTACTTCTTGCTTATAGCTTCTTTTAGATGATCCTGCAGACTCTTATTTCTTGGATCCCATCACATCACCCTCCCTTTCTCAGTCTCACCTCCTTCCTATGGCCTCTGTTCTTTCTGGTGTCACCCTCTCTCATCCACAGTCCTCCCCTCCCATTGGGATTCTGTGGCTTCACCAATATCCTGGACACAGCGCTCCTAGCGCACACAGTAATGCACAGTGGTAAAGGCTCCTTAGTGGATTCTGGACAATTGGAGGAGGATTCAATTGAGGATGAATGCATTGGATGTATCATGATGAGAATTCATCTTGGAGCTCTCAGCTCCACCAATACTTTTGAACTAGAAACTTTGTCTGAACACAGGCATATGATAGAGAGACTCCAAGATGAGAGCTATGCTTAAAGAAAACAGATCAAGTAGAATCACAACATCATGGAGGGAATGAAACAACATGTGGATCAACTGGAAGGAGTGCATCACCACCCAAGCAAGTCAAAAAGTCAATAGGGAGCTTCCAAAAACAAAAATTTGGCTTCAATGAATCAAATATCGGACCTTAATGAACCTCATCCGGAAGCAATTTTGGAACATCAGTAGGTCAAATTAGAGACAGGTAGTCGAGCTATGTTGCTATGATGTTTTGTTTCTCTTTATGTATTAATGGTATCTTCTACCGGATGTACTTGGTGAAATACAATCACAGATGTTTTGTTAGGGAAGGAGGATGCAACACCAACTGTTATTGTTTCAAACCCTCCAATTGTTATAGTATTTGGTTTATATGATTTTTCTCGAAGGTCTGTAATGGAGTCTCTATTGTAAACCAATAGATTCATCCACACTTTTAATATATTTTTCCCAATTTCTGTTAAAAAATAAAAGAAAGTAATAGTATCATTATAATAAACAGATTATGTAGTGAAAAATCTCAATATTTCTTTTATTTTACCCACATGTGCTAGCTTTCTCAATCTTAAATGCATCATATGAAAAATGAATTTGATTTATAAAACTATTTGAACCTTTAAATCAAGATATATATAATATCCAAATGAAGGTCAACCTTTATCTCTATTGTTTTCCAATATTAATAGTTTTTTTTCTCCAACCTTATATGTTCCCTCACAATACTATTTACATTTTATTGCATGATTTTGATTTTAATACATTGTTTATGTCAATGCACACTATATATCTTATCATTTAATATATATTAATATTATAATGCTTGTAATGTTCAAATACTAATAGATAAATCACACCCAAGCAAACAAGGTATAGGACTTCAACTTATAATATGGTTTTTGAAATTGATTTTCAGTGTGTTATTGCTAAAGTCACTTCAATTAATAATTTGTAGTATGAGTATGAATTTTCACTATAAATAAATATACATCAATATACATGATTACATTGTTATTTAATTCAATACAACTACTTGATTATGCTAAATGATTTTTCATTCTAACATCACTTAAATCAATGAATATTGTTTTGCATGATGTCATTATTTAAATAAATACAAAAAATTGCTCTAAACCATTTATTATTGTATGTCACTAAAATCAATGCATCACATTGTTTTGTATTATGTGTCATTATTGAAAAAATTGTAACTAATTTCTCTAAATCATTTTTTAGCTGTACCATCTCTAAAATAAATGCACCATATTGTTTTGCGTTTTATCATTGTTGAAATTATTTCAAATCCCTTGTTGCTCTAAATTATTTTATCACTCTTGTTTTTTGTTATATCATGGATGAAACCAATGCAGGCACTCAATGATTGATATTGTTATCTTTTCATTTACTTGGATGTGTTTGCTTTCTCTTCTTTTCATATGGACTAGATGAGAAGGGAAGTTGATTTCCGTAAGACCATTCAAACCTTTAACTCAATATATAAAATATTGCAATGAAGAGTGGCAAGAAGGGAAGTTGATTTCCATAAGACCATTCAAACCTTTAACTCAATATATATAATATTGCAATGAAGAGTGGCATACTCCGTCTCTCTTGTTTTACAATATTAATAGCTTCTTTCTCCAACCTTATATGTTTCACTATAATTATATTACATTTAATTGCATGACTTTGATTTTAATGCATTGTGTATGTCAATTCACACTGCAAATATTAACATTCTATATACATGAATATAATAATACTTTTATTGTGCAAATACTAATACATAAATCATTTTTCATTGTATCTTAAATGAATGTCTATTGTTTTTCATTATCACAATATTTAAATCAATGCAACTAATTGCCTTGAATCATTTTTCATTGTATCATAACTAAAATAAATGTATCATGTTGTTTTTCATTGTGTCATTATTGAAATGAATCAACTCATTTGTCTAAATAGTTTTTCATTGCACCATCTCTAAAATAAATGCACTCTATTGTATTGTGTTATAAGTTTGTTGAAATCATTACAAATTCCTTGTTTCTCTAAATCATTTTTTTAATATCATCAACGACATCAATATTACCTATTGGTTGTTAGCCTATGGATTACCTTTACCAACCACTAAGTCTAATTGTCACCTATATTTGTATTATTCATTGAGGATATTAGTAATATATCCTCAAGTGATGACTAATGATTTAGTTAAGATTTCCTAGCCTAGTCATCATGCATGATTTTAGGATCTAGATCAAATCTCTCTATGAGGTGGGATCACCTATTGTACTATAAATATGTAACATTGGAGTGAATACATTAAAGTGATGGGTAGTGAGCCTTTTCCACCATGTTGTTGTTCTTGTTTATGTTTTATCAATTAGTGTCAGAGCCTTCTATAGTTCTTAGGGCCTGGTAATTCCATGATAGTTTTTCCATGGAAAATCTATTTTCAAAACAATGGTGATTCAAATGGTGAAGAGGAGATTCTAATGTTGAAATGATCTTCACACAGTTGATCTAATTTGCAGCAGATCTAATTTGTAGTAATAATTTAATATGCAACGATAATCCAATAACATTTGCAACGATTTTGCAATGATGCCATCTTCAGCGATTGCGTGTCTGGATCTCAACGATTTCAGAGCCTAAATGTGGTAGTTTTCCATGGATGGTGAGGTGCAGCCAATGGTGTGAAGATGGATAGAGAATAATTCAAGCTCAATGGTAGACGCTGCTCACAACAACAAAATCCAGATTCACAATCTTTGAGATGCGTAAATTTCACTTCTCAATCAAGCTAAAGAGCCACGACAATGTTATCCTCGCACTACCACTTTGGATGTGAGTTTGTGAGAGGCATATGTGGGGGTTGCAAGAAAATTTAAGGTAATTCTAAAACTTTATGTTTGAGATGAGTTCAGTATAGCCATGGGGATATTATAACATTGCTCGCTAGATCCATAGATTGTAATCTATTGACAATTCACATATGTTGAATATACTGTGTATGTGTAGTCTTGATTTTACATTATGTTAAATTGATTTGAACAATTATTTTCTGTTCTTTGTTAAGGCCAATTTCTTCCTTCCCATTCCAGATCTAAGATCTCGTCTTTTTTTGTGGATTCAAACCTTGATTTCAAGTTTCAACCATGCAATCGATCATTAAACTTTGAATACTAATAGATCTAATTCAAGAGATCCCTCTATGTGTGACTTTGATCTGTTGACTAGTGTGCACTGCCATGACAGATCTGAAACTATTCAGTTTGGTTTCTCCCCTTTCTATCCAATTTTTGGATCTAGTATCCAAAGAAACACGGAGTTCTAAAAGTTTCAGGTTTTAATTGCTTCAAAAAGTCCTCACTGTGTAGCAAAGATATCAAATTTGCAATCATATCAACATCGAACACATCAAAGGTGGATTGGACTCTAAATCTCCAACAACACATTCATATACAAATTTATTCAGAACAAACATTACTTGTAACTTACAAATAGTT
>JASDQU011104675.1:13238-25723 GCA_032191745.1 Picea mariana
ATGATATCTATTTATAATTTAGTAATAAAGGTCTATTAACTCACTTTGATTACTTTGGACTAATCCTCTTCTAATCTTCAAAACAACTTCGCTTACATGGAATTTTTCACGGGGATCTTTTATTTTCCAAGGACTTTCCTTGAGAAAAACTAATCAGTTTAAATCTGTTAGAAAAGCTAAAGTAGTTAGGATTAGCCCAGACATACTTTCTTTCAGTTAAATTCAGAGGAACCATAAGGATTCTTTGCCTATTCTCATGTTGAAAACTTTTTTCTGAGCTCTTAGAGTTAAGGTGAAGTCCTTTTTCCTCCATGACTATCAAGAAAAGATATTTAGAATCACAGGAAAATCTAGCTTGAGGATAAGCAGGAAAAACAGAATGAGGATTTAGATGTTCTATTGTGCACATGGTCACTCCCATGCAAGTTTGTTTATTGATTCTTGAATTCTTTTCTTTAAGGTCTTTTTATTTCTTATTTTCTTATTATAAATTTTATTTCATTTTTTAAATTTTGATTTTGTTTTATTTTTTTAATTTTGATTTTAATTTGTTTTTTAATGTTATTTTATTTTATTTTTTAATTTTATTTTATCCAAAGAAGAATCTTGAGAATTAAACCGTAATTTTATATTCCTCTGGTTGTAGATTAGGTGACAATATTTRTTCAAATGAAACTTATGTAATACCTAGTGATATCTCCTTGAAAATTTTAACTTGGGCCAGTAGGGCAGAAGCTCATACCTCAGATTTTCTCTATATTTTCAACCAAATAAACTATCTATTTATCACCTGTTTTGAGAGAGATTTGACGTTTTGAAATGTGAGCATCAATTTTTGACACAACCTATCTCTCGACTATCAGCAAGTATCCTGCAATGAAAATAAACATGAGAGTTGTGAGGAGCTTCTGTAGATCGGAACTCTAGGCATTACTTATTTTTATATTTTTTTTTTTATGAAATCGACAAACCTGTTTTTATTTCCAGTGAAAGTAAAGACTTACAGAAGAAATGAAAAATTGTAAACAAAAATGTGAAAATCAAACCGATATGTACAATGGGAGTTTGGAATCTAGTTACTGCATGAAATTCTTCAGGTAACGCCCATTGATAGGGGCATAAATGATTTTCCCATCAATATTTTCTAACAAAAATGAATTCTATCCCTCAGAAGTTGTGACCTTGAAAGATCCACACCAGATATGGTCAAATTTTATGTGCCTTCCTGAGTCTTCCTTCCTGGCATCCCACTTTAAAACCAGGTCACCAGGGAGAAATTCCCTATCTTTAGATTTTTGGTCAAACAGGGATTTCATGTTATCCTGATATTTTTGGAGTCTCTCATCCACTTCAGCCCTATTTTGTTGGACTTCAATCAATTGATTTATTCTTCTGGTGATGTCATTTGGCTCTTCCTTCGCATCCTTCCAGAGTTTCATTACGGGAAGAGAAATATTTATGGGGAGAATCACATCGGTACCATATACCATTTGAAAAGGGGACATTCCGATTGATTTCTTAGTGCCTATTCTATTAGCCCACAAAGCATGTTTCAAATGCACATGCGAGGATTTCTTATTTTCAATCAGCACTTTTTTAATCATGGTGATTGGGCTCTTGTTTGAGGACTCGGTTAATCCATTGCCTTGATGATAGTAGGCTATGGAATGTCCTATTACAATGTTGTACTTTTGACAAAAACTTACCATAGTCATGGATTTGAAATCTTGGGAATTATTAGAGACTATCTTTCGAGGACAGCCGAATCTCAATAAAATTTTCTCTTCTAAGAAACTGATCACCACTGCAGTCGTTGTGTTTCGTGTCAGAATGGCCTCCACCCATTTAGTGAAATAGTCAGTAGTGGTCAAAATCCACTTATGTTGTGTGCTTGAATGTTGGTGCATTTCACCGATGAAATCCAGACCCCATTTCTGAAACAGAGCTTTTGTTTTGACTGGGACCAAAGGTAAGGATAGAAGCTTTTGCAAGCCTGAGAATAGTTGGCAGGGGTTACAGGATCTGACTTTGGCATTCACATCGCTAAATAATTTTGGCCAATAATATCTAGATCTTAGGATTTTATATGTCGTTTCTCTCAAGGCGTGATGCCCACCACCCACCCCTTCATGAAATTCATTTATGACTCTCTCCGTTTCATATTCTATTAAACACCTTAATAAATACCCCAGAGGATCCTTCCAATATAGTTGACTATCCATGATACAATACTTTATTTCTTGCAACTTCAACGTTATAGCTTTGGAAGGGATCATATCACTTGGGCACTATAGATTCAGTAGGTAAGAAACTATGTCTTTATACCAGGCAGAGGAAGAGAATTTTTCTTGGATCTTAGTTGTAGGTATAGTAACATCAAATTCATCTATGTCTGGAAAATCTTCGTAAGCTTGTAGATGATTTATCCCAAGTGCCCGTAAATTTGATTCGGCTAATAATTTAGCCAAGCCTTGAACTTTGACAAGTTTGGTCAGTTTTACTTTCAGGTCAAATTCTTGAATCTTGGCTAACCATCTGCCCCTTTTTCCATCACTATCTAGTTGAACTAATATATCCTTGACATCTTTGGTTTGTACATAGGCAATTATCTTAGAATGGAGAACATAAGTCCTCAAATCTTTGAGGGATTTTACCATTGCATATGCTTGTTTTTCCAACATATCATATTTCAGTTCAGCATCTCTGAGACTTTTACTAAAAAACACTATTGGCTGCTCAAAACCTTCATCGTTTTTTTGTAAGAGCATAGCCTCAATAGTGTGTTCGAAGGAGAATGAAAAAATCAAGAATTTTTTCACATAATCTAGGTTGGCCAGCACCTGTGCTTCACCTATAACTTTCTTGATGTGTTCAAATGATGCTTTGGCTTCAGTTTTCCATTTGAACTCACTGTCCTTTTTTAGCATATATGTAATCAATTTTACAATTTCAGCGAAGTTTGGGATGAATCTTCTTAAAAAATTATTTTTTCCTAAAAATGACTATATTTCTTTTCTGTTCCTAGGAATATTGATAGTATCTATAGCTTCAACCCTTTTTGGGTCAATTTTGATTCCATCTCGAGATACTATACGGCCCAAGAGTTTACCTTCCTGCATTGCAAAGTGAGATTTCTTGGGATTCAGAGACAACCCAAATTTTTGACATTTCTCAAACGTCTGTTTGAGATGTACCAGGTGCTCTGCATCATATTTTGAAAACATGGTTAGATAATCAAGATAAATGACAAAAAAATTATCTCTTTCACCGACAAAGGCGATGTCCATATCTCGTTGGAAAGTGGTTCCTGCATTCATCAAACCGAATGGCATTTTATCATACATAAAGGTACCCCATGGGGTGGTGAATGCGGTTTTTTCTTTATCATCCTTGTGGACTGCAATTTGATTATAGCCTAAAAAGACATCAATCATAGACATTCTATTTTCTCCGACCACTTTTTCCAATACGTGATCCATTTTAGGTAATGGATAATTATCTTTGAGGGATGATCTCTTTAAGTTTTTGAAATCTACACACAGTCTGATTTCATCATTTTTCTTCTTGACCGAAACTAGATTGGCTACTCACTCGAAATACCTGAGTGGAACAATGATCTTCACATATAGGATCTTTTTCACCTCCCTTTCTATCACAGGAAGTAGTATAGGACTTATCTGTCTGAGCTTCTTCCTAAAAGGTTTAACGCCCTATTTTAGGGGAATTTTATGTTCGATTATGGTGGTATCATAAGTTCTTAATTCATCATAAGACTAGGTGAAAACATCCTTGTACTGCTTGAGCAACTCGTCATATTTTATTTTCATTTCTGTGGGAAGGTATTTAGATAATTTTACCATCTTAGGAGTTTCCTTGGTGCCTATATTACAATCTTCAGGCTGAGGCTGAAAAGTAGACTTTAAGGAAATGTCATCATGATCAAATAATATTTCCAAAGGAATCGGACCTTTAGGGATCTGATTATTTTTTAGTACCAACATATGGTGATTAGAGATCTTATCCTGGAACTCCTAAGGATCTTCATCTTCCTGCATGATCTAAGTAGGGTCATTCTGATTTTCCTGACCAATATGCATTTCAGAAAATTCGTCCACCATTTCTAAGAATTTCCTGATTTTCTCTTCGTCTTCGAAGACATGCCAGTGTTGAACATTGTCTGGTATTGAGGGTCTATGCCTCATTTCTATGTGATACTTTAGTTTGAGGACAATAGGAGGTACAAATGTTGCAGCTACTTTGGACAATGAATATGCCTATTGATTTTCCATTCTGGGGATGTGATAAATATTAAACAATGAGAAAAAGTTCTCAATCAGATCCCAGGAACAATTTCTATATGACCTCAACCTTGGGTGTTCAGCCTAATACTGTTGCTTTATCTGTTTTACAATCAATTCTGCATCACCATAAACTATCAGATTTTCAATTTTCAACTTCCTGGCAGCCTCTAATACTAAGACCAAGGCTTCGTATTTTCATACATTATTGGTATAATCAATATCCCACTGTAACTTGTAGGAAAAGGGAATAATGAACTCATCTCCGGGTGCCACAAACAACACTCCATCTCCTGCTCCTTCACAAGATGAAGCACCATCAAAATACATTTTCCAAACTCCAACACAATTTACATTTTTATTTGTCTTTTCTATTTTTTCTTTTTTTGTACAAATTTCTTCTATACATTCAGCTAAATCATCATCGAGAGATAATATACAGTCTCCTAAATCTTGATCAGTGACATAAATAGGGTAATTTTTTGGATTTTGCGGGTCACTTACATTACATGCCAACCTTGTCTCTCTGTATAGGCGAGTGAATTGTCCTCCGAAGATCAGGATTGTAGCATATGTCATGTCGAGTTGAAGAGATCCTCCAAGTTTGGCACCCCAAGACCTGGATAACAACATTCCATACTTTGCATGGATATTAGCAACAACCACATCCATCAGAATACTTTTTACAGGAATCTGTGTAAGATTAACCACTAAATATTTAATCATACCCATACATTTAACTTTTCTCGAATCAAAAGAATACAGATCTCTTTATGTTCTAGTAATTTCAAGGACCAGTTTTTCCATAATAGCTTTGGACATCACATTGTGGGAGGCTCCAGAATCTAACATACAATTATGGAACAGATGATCATGCATAGTCACCGTGATGTAAAAAGCAACAATAGAATCTTTGGCATTTTCAAAATGCAGACCAAACATTATAGTCAGTTTATCATATTCTAAATTTATAACATTTGCATGACTTTCAATATCCAAAAAATTTATCATTTTGGCAATATGTTTTCTATATGTAGGTTTTTTTGCTAGTTCAACCAGAGGTACAGGGATCTTGATTTTTTAATTTTGTTTTCTATATTGAAACTTCTCGTTGTCTTTTCATCTTCTCTGGTTGGGATCTCTATCTCCCTTTTTTTTGATTTATTAGTTTGTGTTTCTTTCGTTTCGTCTGTCTTTGTTTTGACAGTCAGAATTTCCATTGTTTTTGTCTTGGCAGTCTGTGTTTCAACTGCTTTTGTCTTGGCAGTCTGTGTTTCAACTACTGATTGAGTTGCCTCACTCACTTTACTTCTTGTCAAGATCTTCTTCGGTTGGGTAGTTGTGACATTTCTATCTCCAGGCCTTAAATTATACTTCTGTTGAAGCTCGACCATTATATTGTCAGTGATTCCTTGATAAGCAGAATCTTCTGTAATATTTATGCTATCATCATTAAACAAATATTTTGCACCTAAATATCTTTCATAATCTTTCCTCGTCAAATGAGGTTCTTGATCGTCATCGCTAACATTATTCATGTCTTCCTCTAACTCCTCGAAGTTTCTCATGTCATCTCCTCCTATAAAATTTTCTTTTTTAAAGGGGGTCTGAATCTTTTGATCTTTATTTTTTAGTTGTCTTTGTTTCATTTGAGGGTTGGGATTTCTTCTGAAATATTTTATAGCGAACTGATCCATTTTAGATTGGTCCAATTCCATCCTCAATATTTTGTTTGATAATTCTTTAATTATTTTTTCCATGTCATTCATTTTATCTTCCACAGACCTCCCATATCCGGAAGGTCCTGCTTGTTCTCTGAATCATCTGGTTTCTTTATTTCCCGTTTCGACTTTAGATTTCAACTTTCCCGATGCCATCATATTTGACTCGATTTCTATATCATCGTCTTGCATTATTGTGAGGTCTAAAGATCTCCTTTCCCTCAATAGTAAGGCAAAGTCAGGCTCAAAAGCCTCAGCAAAAGTCACTTTCACTGCAGGTTGGGAAGGTTTAACCTCAGTTGGAATTTTGTTATATAGTTTATTAAATCTATGAGTGAATTCGAGAACTGTCTTTGAATTTTTATTTCTTAAATCTCTGAACTTGGTTAGATAATAAAGGTGATCTTGCCTCTCTCCCCATTGTCTGAGAAAGGAATTTTCCAACTCGTCATATGTTCTGATAGAACCTTTCGGCAGCCCTCAGAACCAGGTTCTCACCTATCCTTCGAAAGTTTGAACTAGGAGCCTCGAATAAACATCCTTGTGCTCAAGGCCAAGGATATCATTGAATTGATCGAAAAAATTTATGTGTTCAATGGTCCTTAAGTCTCCCTCTCTTATGAACTTTGGTAGGTTTTTCATATAGTTTTCAGGTAAATCGTGGAGGGGAACTAGGAGGACTAAAGAAGCATATCTAGCAACTACTTTAGCGAAAATTCTAGGAGGTGGGGGTGGTCCTTGACCACCTCCTCCTCCTCCTCCAGCACCAAATCCTCCTCCACCTCTGCCACCTCCAACACCACCTCCTCCGACAGCATCCATGGATAATCTAAGGGATGAAACTTGGAGATTATAAAAAGGATTTTCAAAGACGTGTAGTGACCTTCTGGTTACTTCGGGATGAAGAGAAAGGGGTTCTAGGAACCGATCGTCAAGAGACATAAAATCAGAAAAGGGGGGAAAAGAGAGGTGAGGACTAGGTTCTTTGTACTTGCAGGATATATAAACGGGAGATCCAGCAGGAGTTGAATCGGAGTGTAAGATATATTCTTCGAAACTTCGGGAAGCTGGAAACTTTATTTCGGGGACTGATGGAATATCAATCAAAGCAGGTATTGAGATGAGTCTTCTACCTTTATTAGAAAATGATGCAATTTAATTAGTTTCATCGTTAATCTCGAGTAAAACCAACTCCTGGTTTATGATTTCGGCTTCAACTCTATCAGTCGATGTTTCTCCGAAATGGATTTGGCTTAAACCTTCTTGCGGAGTTAACTGTTCAGGTGGAACCTTAGCATTATATTGTGTGGGTTTAGGTTGGTAAACCTTACTTGTGGATGCAGTGGTCTTCTTGAGGTATCCCCTTAGTTTTAAAAAAAAAATCAAGGTCAAATACAGGCAAGGTCTACTTATCGTCTGGGTTTTTTCTGGTATTCCTTCGACTGAATGACAGCTTATTAGTGGTGGAGTCGCCAAGTGAAAATTAAAATTAGCCTTAATATTGTATTCAATATTTGTTTACTATCAAAGAGAGAAACTTACCATGTTGTTCTCCCAGGGAAAAATAACTTTGTTTCTATGTCCTCGACAACGACGCCAAAAAGATGTTGTTCTTGAGATTAAACTTAAGGCTCAAAGCATAATGTTAGGCATCAGGAATTTAAGGAATGATTTTTTAAGAGAGATTTTCTTCCGTTAGTTATGTAAGAATTTAAATCCTCAACTAAAATTAATAATTGAACAAAACAGAGGTTGTGTTTCGTCATCTGAGTCAATTCATCAAATTGAGTGGTGATGGATAAAATTACAAAACTATTAAACAAACTAAGGCATCAATGAAAGAAGAATCTTAACTTGTTTATAGTAGAAGAAAGAGTGGATTGCACCCCTGAAAGGATATATGATATAGTGATCCAAGTAGCTTGCAGGTCTTGTATTTGCTGATAGCAAATACAGAGGAAAAACTGCTTGCTTATCAAATAACAAAATGAAATATGAYTACAGTAGATGTTGTACTAAATTRCAGTCATTCACTTGTCAARGAGTAACATAAAGGAAACTGAAAATATGAAATACAAGAAGAGCACATAACTCAAACTACACAAAATTTGGAATCCATGTCTGCGCTTGTATTAATACTCAGAAAGGATGAGTTTTTGTAGTTACAATATGGCAAGAAGCAGCCTTTCTTCATTCTTCTAAATATGTATTTATACAAAAGGTTCTCAACCCTAAACGGTTTGAATTCTCCTTATTTCTAAATAGTAAAGGTTACAAAATGTCAAATCTGAAACGCTTCGTCATGCCGGCAGAGGTGTTTTTATTTCTTATTGTCTAACTCAGAAACAGATAGTCTCTAATCATGATGTGTATAGATTACCTCATTGGTTCTCAGTGGTGCTACATTTTCCTTGCTCGATACATTTAACACATTTTCTCACAAATTGTACCACCAGCTTGGAGGGTTCTGTTAAGTCATTTGCCTCAAAGGAATATAATTTCTTTTCTAATTGAGGAAATCTATTTTCCATTCTCCTATATTTTGAAGCTATAGACTGTAGCTTCAAACTGGGCTTCACTAGCCATCTATTTATCTAAGTAATATCAATATTCTTTAATTGTAAGATTTCATCCTGAGCCTCTTCCATGTTTGTCTTAATGTTAAGTTGATGCTTCGCTATATCAACTTGTCCTAGTACTTTAGAGATACTATATTTTCCGACGCCTAATGACTCTTTGTCGTGTGAATGAAAATATTCTTCACAAGCCTCCTTCACTTCTTTATCCATTCTTTTACTTTCAACTACATTCGTTTCCTAGGTCTTCAATATTATATCGTCTCTGATTTGCTCTGAAACAGACAACCTGGAAACCATAGATACTCCTTCTCTTGCTGACGACACAACTACTTCTTGGAAATTGGTCCGAGCTACAATAGCCTCTCTCTCCTTTAAAAAATTGTTATCTAAGGATTGATTTACCACCTAAAAATGGTTTTGGATAGCTTCCACCTTATTGAAAATACTTCCCTACGTTGATTCCAGTTCATTATGTATCTCTAGAGTTTGGGTTTGGAAATATGATATATCCACTACTGCTTTTTTAGTTAAGCTTACCTTCACTTGCAGCTGTCTGACTAATTCATTGCTTGTCTGTGACTTTTTCTGCATCTCATCAAGACTGGATTTGAGCTGTTGGATTTCCTGTCTATCATTGGCTCTAATATGCTCGAAATCCTTGTCAATATGACTCCTGACATTCTTTTCCATCGTTTTCACTTGATTTTTCAATTGTCTTATCAGTATATCCTTTTGCTTCAACTTCTCTTTCAGTTTGCTCACTAAAAACCGGTTTGATGTCGCAAAATCTCCCAGCAAGCCTGCAATCTCTGTAGCGAAATCTTCTTCTTCTAGGGTATGCCCATCTAATAGCACCCTATGCTTCTTGACAGTCACACCATCCCTTTGGTGCATTTCTCTTCTTACTACCACCCTTCTTTTATTACTGAAGAATAATTCTGAAGGAGGCATCTCTTTTGCTGAAATCCATGTAAGGTCTCCTATGAATACAACTTCGGCCATCGGGTTCCCTCTACTGAACTATAGAGGTGTGACAGATTATATAGGACTGCCTATCTCAGTGGATGGTTTCTTTCCGGCTGTGTCAATTGTTGGTTTACCCAATGTAGACTATGTCTTTTCTTCTGCCCTCTTTATCAAGGTCTTAGTTTCCTCCAAATTTTCTCAGGCATCCTTTCCACTAGAGCTCCTTGTTTCTAACCCTTGGGTCTCTGTTTTCTATGTGGCTGGAGGCATCGAGGTTTCTACTTGCAATACTTTGGGGAGGCTATTTCTCCGATGCTTCTGGAAGTTGTAAAACTCGACCAATTTATCTGGAACCAGAGCTTGAACTTGGTTCAAGACCTCCTGATAGGACCTTGCTCCTCGAAATATTTCGTCTTGAGGAGAATATTCATGTTCATATATTTTCAAGTTACAGAGGGCCATGTGATTACCTACGATCTTCTGTGGATCGTGCTTCTTAAATTTGATATTGAGAAACTTGATTTCTTCCACGGTCGTGTCTTCTACTTTTGAATGGTCGAATTCCAGCAGAGAGAGCATACCAATTTGCATGGGAAAAACAGGCCATATCCTCTTTTGTACTGCTTTTAGCTCCTTTCTAATTCCCCCATGCACAATTTGATGTGCTTCTTCGTGAAAAACCAATCGATCTGGTAAAATTTGAGGCAGTGTATGTGGAGGAACCGAACAACTGAAAACCCTAATATAGTAGAAATTCTCTTCAACGTACTAGTCTATTATCTTGCCCATATTTTTCACAATTTTGTCAAAAATCCTAGGAGGTGGGTTGCCATATATAGTGGTATGCATTGGCACCACCACCCAGTTGCAGATTTCATAGAAAAATTATTTTTCCTTGTCCTCCCAAAGTATTGAATGATAAATATGTATGGGTTCAGCACTAGTTGGAGTCCAACTCCAACCCATCAAAGGAAACGTTGTCATAAAACAGATGGCGTCCATGATATAAGCTGACATGAAAAATTGGGTTGGTTTCCCCTTGGCATTTAGTGACTGATATCTTGTAATATCTTTAACCAAACTATCTAACAATATCTTGGCCCAGTCAARAGAATATCCCTCTACTACTGTGTGCATAAGAGGCACCCACGGTAAAAAGAAATGGGTTGTTTTTTCCTTCCCATAGAGTCTACACATCATCATTTCTATATACATTAGGTGAGGTTCTAGTGCGGAAACTGGGTATATGCCATGGGAATCAGCTATGAACTTCTCRGTGCGAGAGTACTAGTCCTTAATTAAATCGGGAAGGTTTTTTCCATATTGGGCACATTCCTTCTTGTCAAAGTCTACTAGGAAACTGGTATTGTAAATGAAATTTGGTGTTGTAGACAATTTGTACATCACCTATAGATGTTCTGGCCAGAAAGACCCAACTGCGACCTTTTATGAATTGAAGATGGTCCTGGTCAGGATATCAACGTTCTCTAGCGCCCAACTGATCATATCATTATAAGGAAGGATTCTAGGCCTCGTTGTTATCTTATGTAGCTCATATTGGGAAACAATTTTGTATTTGGTAGCTAGGGCCTCTGTCTCATCATCACCTGAGTCATCCGGGAAATTTACCAATTCATACTGTAGAATATTGAATACTTGAGTCCAGGATTTAACACCGTCTATGCTTCTGGGTGAAGTGTCAGAAAGGATATATGTGTTCTGGCTCATCCTTCACCAGGTGCTTTAGTTTCTTTTTGAGGATCCATGGTATGAGGCCTTATAACTCTGCTATCTGTCACAGGAAATGAACAAATTTCATTACCTTGAAAAATTACTACTCAATAAAAACACACAATGAAATTCGAAATTCAATATCCTTTTCCTTTAATTATATTGATTTACCAATACTTCTACTGACGAAGCATTTACTTTCCTTAATGAATAAGATTTAGGCGGTGGTCTAAGATATCATTTGGAAAGATTGTCGTAAATCAATTATTAATGTCATTAAATTTCAGGAAAAGAACAGATGAAATTTGAATTTATCTAAGTCGTTATTCAGTGAAGGATTAATTATGGGATCATCATCATTAATGTATTAGTTAATCACACTTATCGTTAAGTAAATTTTGGGATTTCAGATATTGGGATATCATATAACGTTTCAAGGTATGGCTTCCGAAACACGAAATCGTGATGCGATTAGTTAATCTTAATCATGTTTAACCCTTTTAAATAATCATGATTAACCTAAGACAGTTTCACGATTTCGGACCTCGGGTCTTTGATGATTGCTCGAGGCAGGATCCCCAAAACATGAAATTGTTGTATGATTAATTAATCGTTAATCATTTTTAATCCTTAATTAATCTGGTTTAAATACTGAAGACAATTTCGCGATTTCGGATATCAGGATTTTTAAGACTCTTTAATGAGTAGGCGGCTCCATAACTTTTAAGAGTTTAGGATTGTTTGATTAGGTGAAAGACTTCATCAATGGTGAGACTCAATCATGCATTTCTTTTCTTTGAACGAGAATGAAATCTATTAAAGTCTAAAGTTTTATAAATATATATGTGTTCCAACAGGTACCATTGGAAAATAACATAAAGGTATGTATAGTCCCTACTCACTTTCTTCAATTTGAAGTTATATTGATGTTTCCATGGTTAACCGATAGTTAGACCTTCTTGATACTCTTTTATAAGGATACTTTACTCACCCACTCAGAGATCTAGATGGATTGTACTAGTAAACTCTATATTTTATAAGATAAAATGTCACTTCCTTATATTTTCTGGTGGTTGAGGGATATGAGAAACTACCATGAAATATTCCCTGAGAGAAAGGAAGATACAAATCTTGCAAAAAGACTAAAAATGGCTAATTTAAAGAAAATAGTTTTTAATCATGGTAAAAAG
>JASDQU011104677.1:9900-27416 GCA_032191745.1 Picea mariana
TTATTAATATTTAATTAATTAATTAAATCACTTTAATTAATTAATTAATCTTTTTACCTCTGAAAAACACCTTATCTCTCCTTGTGGCTTCCCTAGCCACTGAAAGTCACTTCTCACTATCCCATCCTGTAGTGTTGCTCCTCCCAATTCCAATGAGCTATTACACTGAGAGGTTCCTCCAAGTAATGTGCCCAAAATGACCTCTTCAGTGAATTTAATTAACTTATAGCCCAAAATAGTCAAAATCATGGAAATCGTCGAAATGCAACGGAACCAAAGCCAACCTGTGCGGAATGGATCATAATGATGAAATATGCTGAGAAATGCAAGCTGGACCCCACAATGCCTCTTAATAACCCCTATACTTTCTATAATACCCATCTGGCTACTTTGGTCATCATAAACCTCTGGACTGTGATGATTTCCCAAAGTGAGGACATTACAGTCCTCCCTGCTAGAAAATTGCTTGTCCTCAAGCAATAACCAAATCCTCTCAAATAAAATACCAGGATCCCATGTCCACCTGTGGGATACACAGTAGAACCCATTCAAAGATGAACAATCACACATGCTGCCCCCTGGGTGCCATATCAAGTCATGAACTGCTAGCCCTTGGGATGCATAATCCTTAAATACACCAACTCCGTGAGTCTCCTGTACATGACACATGGCCTCATCCCGGAACGAGTCCATCCTCCAAGTTACTATCAAGATCAACATGACCTCCATCAACTACACATGTTGATGCCAGAATGAGGTACTGGAAAACCTCTGTGAGAAACCCTCAAGCGATGTGCTCTCACCAATACTGAAGCTCAATGGGAAGTCAGAACAAATCCCCCCTGGAAAGGTCCACACGCCCCGGTCAGTCAGTGAAATTCTCAACCCAACAATCCTTGGGTCCCATGCTAACCTCTGTTTAAGATCCCCATGCTGACACTGCACTATGATGACCCTGCCTGACTGCTCCCTGTATGTATAGTGGATCCTCCACTCCTGGATCCTCAAGCTGAAATCCCTGTGGCTATTGGACCTGCTGTCTCGAAACTGTATCTGTAAATACATCTCTGTAGAAGTGGTACCTGTCCACCCATCTCTATATCCGATCATGATGATCAATAGTGAAAAATTGCCTCACTCTATCAGAAAAATCCCTGCAAACCCACTCCAAACCGACCCCTGGTGGAGTGTGTGGCTCTCTTGCGCAACCTGGGTCACCATGTAGTGAAACACCCTGCTAATCAACTGAACTCCTAGATCCAATGGTAGACTTGGAATTTTATCACTTCCAATCTCCTCTAACTACTCTTGTGTCAGACTGATCACTGTCGGAAGCACTCCGTGTTCATTTGCTATCATCTGTCCTATGGTGCTCACCATCATGCACCAAGTCTCAGCTGGCTGCCTGTGACAATCCACCTCTATCCTGCTGGATGCTGTAAAAGTACTCCTATCAGGTGGTCTCGACCCATGAACTCTCCATGCCCTCTGCCCCTGTCTATCTCTCCTCATGTTGTTTTCCATGATAAAAGTGTCGAGGAAGGGTAACAGAGACATCTGTAGCTGACTGTAGGGATGAAAAATACTGCTTGCCTCGGTCAATCCCAAGGACTCAACCAAGAGCACGTCTACCTGTACCCCTGATAACTGCTCGCCTGTAGCCATCACAAAACCCCAATCATCAGGTACAATCTGAAGTGACTCCTCCAACTGCTGCTGCAAAGGAGTGAGATCGACATGCTCCCCTAAGTGGGTCTCCTCCCTGCACATCGATACACCCCTCTAGATCTCATTGTAAACCTTTGCATGTCCCTGTGAGTCATCAATCACCCTTGTATGCTCCTGCATACTCATGTAGTCCCCTATATACCCCTGCAACATCATGGATCCTGGGTGTACTACTAGATCAACCTCTACATGAAGGTCAATCACTCTAGGGACATAAATGGAAGTATCATCAAAACTACCCCTAGCTCTGGAGCCCCCATGTGTAGGTGAGTGCATGACTGTCTCAAAGATCCTCTCATGCGCTCCCAAACCGTAACTCTCCATACTCATCAGTGACCCTGCACACACCTCAGGCTCCTCCATTAACTGGTGCTCCTCTGCCAGACCACTAACATCCTCCAGTGATGTGACCAAATGATGTATCTGGGTGTCCACCAAGATAGGTGAAGTGGATCTCTGACGAATCTCCTCTGATCTGGACCCTGATTCTTGAAGGGTTGTCTGTGTGCCTCTCAAGAATCCTCGAGCGCTCTCCAACTCCTGAGTGAGTCAGTCCATCTCCAACCCCTGCTCCCTTAAGGCTCGGTGATACGTCTCGCCAATCCCTAGTAGGTAGTCCCTGTCTGTCAACAACTGCTGGAAGTCGAACCTCATCATAGATGTTCTCTCTAAGAGAGTATGAAAGTCATCTATGGAAAACGCCTTACTTGAACTATCATGTGCCATTGATTCCCTCCAGCAACAATAGACCATCAATGCATGCATGTCATCAATGCGCCTGGTGGCTTCCATGATCATGTCCTCACTGACTCTCAGCTGTCCTGTCAAGTGGTGTGACTCCTAATCACAGTCACACTGAGGTGCTACCTCATACCTCTCACTGCGAGTGTCATTCTTGCTAGTGTCAACTCTGGAATCCCCAAAAACATCCTCTGCATAAGATAACGTGCTCAATGGCTCACTATCTACTGTGATGTTGGGTCCTCCTGTATGCCACTGCACCAATCACTAGATGCTATCTCCCTCTGAATCATACTGTATCTTGTATGAGCAGCTGTATCCTCCTGTGCAGTCACTCTGCTACTATCATCTGTTCCTGGATCCCATAGGGATGTGTCTAGACATGTGCTATGGTCATCCTGACTAACAAAGAGTGTGTCCTCATCACTGCAGACCGACCCTGGAAGTAAGTGCCCCATCAACCTATCAACATCCACAATATGCTCAACTAATGGAGTCTCCAGAAACTGTGACTCAATCTCCTCATGCTGATCTGTATGTGTAAGGTCAACTGTCTGTATGTCCTGTATCTCCCCTTGGATTGGTGGATCTACATGTCTGTGGTGTGCATCCCTCACACAAGGATCCCCCATCATATCTGATATGCCACTGACCTCCTCATGTGACGTGGCTATCAGGGGTGTCTGGAAGGATGACATATGTGTCACGACCATCATAGGAATCTCATCATCACTTGGTGCTAACACATGTGACTCCTCGCTAGTGTCACCACTCTGCTGAGGTGTAAGGTCATCAATTGTATGTGATATGTCTGTTGAGACACTGGTTCTATCGTCGTGTCCATCCAACTGCCTATCCACTACACAAGGGTCATCATCCTCCTCAAGCATGCTAGTAGCATCATCCTCTGTACAAGAGTCACTATCACTAGCCTCTATGCAAGAGCCACTATCATCATCAGACTGCCCCAAATCAACATCTATCGCTCCATCCTCACACATCTCATCATCATTGTCATAGTGTGCCTCAATAGTGTGCTTCTTATCCTTACCCCTGCACCTATGATCTGGTTCCCACGACCCCTTGCAATAGTGGCAAGGTTGTGTGATCCTAATGGGCGTGAGGTCTCTCTGTTCTTCCCACCATCTAGCTGCTTATTTTCTCTTTTTATCTACTATGATGATCCCATGTAAAATATCCTCTTCGCTCCAATGGGGATTTCTATAGGCTGCATACTGTGGGAAGGTTATTATAGCCCTAGTTTCCTCGCTAAGGTCGTGATAAATGATCTCCAAACATGATATCTCAAGGCACATCCTATCCATCTCTCCTTATGGCTCTATATGTATGTGCTAATTCCCACTGGCTGGCTGGAATCTAAGCTCTGATACCACTGTAATGATCTCAAGCCATTATTCCAGGATCATCATGGCTTTGGTTGTCTTTTAAAACTTTCTGGTTGTGGTATTTTGTCAAACACTTTGCTTACAATTACACTTAGGGTTTTACTGATGTGTTATATATGTGTTGCAACAATAAACAAGAATATATAACCATGGAACATACCTCAACCATACACAATATGATAGACAAGCTAAAACATCTCAAAACTGCTTTTATTTATGAAATAAAGAAACCCACTACAATGAAGATGCCGATCTCGAATGCTCAACAAATGGCCAAGAAGATAGACATTAGAGCTGCTATTAAATGATCCAATAGAAGACTACAATAAGCCTCCAAAGGCGGGATATACAATGAAGACTGAATACAAGTAGATCTGGGTTGTAAGAATGCTAAACCCCCTAGCAGGAAGGTGCCACGTCCTGCTGGATAGCTGAAGCTCCTCAACAATTCGACCCTGTTGCCAAAAGTGTCCAATCACCCCAAGAAATATGCCAACTGATAGATCGGGCAATTATAAGGACAACCCAGGTGCCCAAATCTCCAAAGTCACTCTCCAACCCTGTGGATCTAAACTCCTCCACTAAATGGTGTGCCCCCCCCGGATGCTTGAAACCCTAGATAATCCGACCTAGGTGATTGAGGCCTCCAAACCTCCTGAAACTCTCCAAAATGATAGATCGAGCAATCACAAACCCCTGGAAGAAGTTTCAAGGTTAGATATGAGGTATAGCCTCCTAGATCTGCAAATCATTGAATCACCAATTTGTCCTCTCTCTCCCAAAGCCGTCCCAACCTGTAGATGATGATCTAGCTGTGCTTACTCCTCAAGAATGGACTAGATCTGATGTTCAAATCCCTGCAATGAATACCCAGGTGATAGAATATCCAAAATCCCTGCCAATCACCTGCAATGAATCTCTCTCCAAGAATGGTGTGCCCCCCCTTGCTAAAAATCCCCAACTGGTGCACCCTCTCTCTATATGCACAAGTAACTGATGTGGAATCCTCCTACAAATTAGTAGATCTGGAACTAGAATGGTGTGGGAGCGTATTGCATCTCGGAGACCAATCTTGGGACAAGCTAGGTGGAATCTTTTACCAGTGAATCGTCCTCTAGGGTTTGTTAAGTCAAAACCCTCAAAACCTCCAATGTTGGGCTCACTAGCTAGAAGCCGTATGTGAAAATATGATCATACATGAATGAATGAGTAGAGGCCCTTGCCTTTCCTTTATACTTTTTTCTCACCTTGTCCCTCCAAAGTGACTTTCATTTTATTAATATTTAATTAATTAATTAAATCACTTTAATTAATTAATTAATCTTTTTACCTCTGAAAAACACCTTATCTCTCCTTGTGGCTTCCTTGGCCACTAAAAGTCACTTATCACTATCCCATCCTGTAGTGTTTCTCCTCCCGATTCCAATGAGCTATTACACTGAGAGGTTCCTCCAAGTAATGTGCCCAAAATGATCCCTTCAGTGAATTTAATTAACTTATAGCCCAAAATAGTCAAAATCATGGAAATCATCGAAATGCAACGGAACCAAAGCCAACCTATGCGGAATGGCTCATAATGATGAAATATGCTGAGAAATGCAAGCTGGACCCCACAATGCCTCTCAATAACCCCTGTACTTGCTATAACACCCATCTGGCTACTCTGGTTATCATAAACCTCTGCACTGTGATGATGTCCCAAAGTGGGGACATTACAAAGTTCATGACTACTTTGTCGGTTTCCGACTTGGTGGGTATAGCCTCTACCCACTTGGTGAAATAATCTGTCGCTATTAATATCCAAGTGTACCCATTACTTGAATTATCTTTGAATTTATTGATGAAATCGAGCCCCCATTGTTGAAAAGTGGCCTCAACTATACTGGCTATAAAGGTAAAGCTACTAGCCTTTTCTTCCTTGTGAATAGCTGACATTGCTGACAACCCCTAACCATTTTGTGAACATATGTAAAGATGGTTGGCCAATAGTAACCTACTCTAAGGATCTTATGGGTGGTAGTTTTAGCTACAAAGTGTCCTCCACAAAATCTTGAATGGAATTCGATCACGAGTCTTTTAGATTCTAGCTCATCCACACATCTAAGTATTACCCCATCGGGGTTCCTCCACCCCAATCCATATTGAATGAGACACTACTTAGTGGATTTCAACCTTAATTCCCTTCTTTTATGACCTATGAAATGACTTGGGCAAGTAAGGTTGACGAGAAAGAAGATGATGTCTAAATACCACTGATGTTGCTCTAACTTCTGAAGTTCCGCAGAGATGACTGGGCCTGACTAACTGTTCTGACACACTAGATCCAAGGCTTGTTCATTACCCTCTATCAAAATTCGAGGTAGACCTTGAACTTTTATTAACTTGTTGGGTTTTATTTCTAAGTCATACTCTTGAATTTTAGAAACCCACTTTCCCTTGACTACTAAGAAATCCTACTGAGCTAGGATATCTTTTACCGCTAACCCCACAATCTTTGAGTATCCCACATAAACTCTGAATTGATTAAGAGATTTTACTAAGGCATACACTTGTTTCTCCATAATAGTATAATTAAGCTCTGAACTGTGTAATGCCTTACTCATAAAAGCAATGGGTTGCTTTTGCTCATCATCATTCTTGTGGAGCAACACCCTTGCAATGGTATCTTCTGAAGCAAAGGAAAATATTTGAAAATGTTTGTAGTTAGGAATAATTAGTACGAGAGATCTACCAATTGAATCCTTGATACTCTTGAAGTCTTTCCTTCTTTCATCTGTCCATTCAAATTTAACATCTTTCTTTAGGAGCTTAAGAATGGGTTTGATCGTCTCAGCTAGGTTTGGGATAAACCTTTTGAAAAAGTTGATCTGACCAAGAAAACACTGGAGGGATTTCTCGGTTTTGGGAAAATAGACTTTTTTGATAGCTTCTATTCTTTCTGGATCAATTTTTACCCCATATTTAGAAATGATATGACCCAACTGTTAGAATATGAAAGATTGTGCTCGTTTTACCATTGACAATACTATTGTCACCCAACCATAGGCTGAAGCCACCCTCCGAGCACCTTAACCTTGACAAAGAATTACTCCGGAAGAAAACCCTAGGCTAGATAACCAAACAAAGGGTAGCGTACCTTTCCCCAAGGATAGCGCATCAACAAGAGCTGATCAGATAGTCTAAACCCTAACCAAGAGATAGTCCAAGCCAAATGTGATCTGCTTGCTTCAACAACTGCAATGGTAACTCTCCTCAAACCTGCACACAAGACTAGGCACTCCAGTGCACACAAGTTGTTGCTCTGCAATTCTGAGACTGCCCGCCATAATGAGAACTATCCTCCTGTATTTATACTAATTTTGGCTAACTTCCTAGGCCGAATTCTCATTCTGGGTATCTGTCTATTCAGTATATATTAATTCTTCTGGCCGACTTCTTCTCTTGGAGGATAATAACCTAATACAAGTTATCTTCTTGAGCCGACATGTCTTCTAGGGTTATTAGCCAACTCATTAGGGTTTCTTATTTCTTCCCAAAATATTCTATTCTCGTCAGGTCTACACGTGGAGGTAAATACCTCTTGCAGCTACCATAATATCAACACTCCCTTCTAGCTAGAGAGGTATTACAGGTAATGGTATTGAGCACAAAACATACCATTCACCCTGTAGTATCAACATAGTTGTATAGACTATCTTATGACTAAATCATGAGCACCATCATCACCCAGTTGCATCATCTCTCGAAACCATACTCCATCTGAGTAATCAGACATGATGCTGGAAAAATCACTCACACCACAGAGTGATACAAGAGCCATTCTTCTAATCTGGACATATATACTAGAAGAGTAAATGTTCTGAACCATTTTTTGTCTAGGAAATCTCTATCCTTTGATTATCCATCTAACTGATAATCATTTCCAATACTGTTGATAGTCTTCAAGGTAATAGGAACAAAATAGAACACAACTGTGTCTATCCATAGTAGTACATCCAGTGGTACACTACCACACCAAGTAACACACAAGTACTTGATCAGTAACATATAATCCCAAACAGTGGAACACATCCACCACAGTAGTACACATCTACTATCATACAATTTTCATAACAATCATCTGATATCAACCTGCACAGAAACAATGTTATGATACAAACATAATCATATGGGCCAATATTTCACTCACATATGTGAGGTATGAAACAATATCTTCCCTCAAAAGGTAAAACATTAATGATGAGTTGTCTGGACTATTCTTCTCAAGCAAGGAAGATTAAATGTCCTGATTTCTGAACCTGGACCATTTCCCACCCTGGGCCATTCCTCCGACACTAAACAAAGTGTAACCTAGAGAGAATGAATCTGCCCTAAGTAATGCCTGTCCTTGATTGCTGAGCCTGGACCATTCCCCACCCTGGGCCATTCCTCTGGCACTAAACAAAGTGCAACCTGGAGAGAATGAATACACCCTAAGGAATGACTGTCCAGACCATTTCCTTGTTAAGCAAAAGAGGAAAAGATTGTCTTGTATCAACCTCTAAAACATACCATTCCTCATGTTAACCACAATGAGAAATCGTTGTTCGATGAGGCGGGCTAGTCTTTTTGAGTAACCCTCAAGAAGAGAGATTGCCCTAGAGCACTCCCCATGTTAACCACAATGTGAAGTCACTGTCTATGATACATCAACAATCTTGACCATTTCCCATGTTAACCACAATGGGAAATCGTTGTCCGTCAGAAATATCAATCTACTTTCCAAACTGGAAAGAATTTGCTCATCTTGGACCATTTTTTGAACTGAAAAATGACTTTCCATAAATCAATACATATCAGTGCTCCCTCCCAACCTGGGAGTCATCTCTTCCTTTTTCAATAAGAAAGTCGTCTCCATGAGCTCCAGCTTGAGTACGCAAACTCTTTCATCTTGGATATAAGCTTTACCAAAAATGTCTGCTTATCTTCTCATCTGTGGAGATATGTATTGGAGAACCACTTTCTCCTTTTTGGACTTCATCACAGATAGTGTGATGCTTGATTTCAAATGTACTTCGGTCTGGAACACTGGTTTTTCTTTGAAGGCTTCATGTAGCTCTGATCAATAAGGTATATCATTGTTTGGAACACTGGAACATATCCATGTGGCACTTCTTCTGTCATCATGAGATCTGATCTATTGAGTGATCATCTTGATACAATATCTCTGTTATAGAAAATCTTCACCATGCTTCTGCTGTGCACTGGAGGTTCTCCACCAAGTTATCTTCTTCCATATGCATACAAGGGTCTCTTTCTGGTATGCTTCAAAGTCTTGAGGTTTCTTTTCATATGTTCTCTGTTCAATTGCTCTGGAGAACAGTCTTTGCATTTATCTGATGTAGAATTCCAACTCATGGATGTTGCGGATGATATAATGACTCATGTAGAAATATGTCTAGTTTACTGGAACAAGTNCATGACTTTTAGTTCCTCTGCTTGATTGCTTTTAGTGAGTTCATATCAGGCTGGTAATCTTGTGATTCTCAATATAATGGCTGGTTGTTTTGGCTTCTCTTTCTTGGAATCTTCATGTTTCTTCCTCGTGTTTTTCTTTAGCTCTTGGGTCCATGGAGTAAATTCCATGCCCTAAACATTCCATTTCTTTCTTTCATCATATGATCATGGATGTGGATGGACAACCAGGGATATTTTAAGGCTTCTCTTCGAAGAATACTTCTTCTAAGGTAGAACTGAACACGTACTACTTTTCATGTTTTCTACCATGGATATATACTTCATCATCTTTAATGGATCGTAGGATTATCTCCCTCCTAATCCTTGATTCATGTATGAATACATGCTCTTCTTTATGGTGATATATAATCGGCTCCCTCCATCTTGGAGAGTCCACGTTTCCATCTTCATCCTTATTGTCTTCTGCAAAGCATCATAAGTCTTTCTCCAATTTTCTCTTGATTGCTGACTTCTTTCTTCTAGGTTTCTTCAAGATTGATTTTGATTTCAACTTATCTTGTAATAGATTCCACAAGATTTGTTTGATATATTTCATCCTTTCTTGTATATTTCCTGACTTGTACAATGATAACAATCCTTATCTTGTTGTTCTTCCATAGGTGTAGTTCTTCTTGGAACATATTATCTTCTAAGAGATAGATATACAAGATATGTATGGGGATTATACAAACAAGATATGTACAGAAACTAAGAAGAGTATTGTTACCTTTAGAAGAACAAATCTCTTTCATCCTGCTTGGTCTTCTTTGTAGGTTCCTTTTCTTCGGCAACTGATGATTCATGTGTCCCCTTCCTTTTCTTTAGCTCGGGACAATGATTATTGTAGTGACCATACTGTTTATAGTTGAAGCATTGTACTTCTGAAATATCTTTCTCTTGATTTGGCTTCCTCCTTGAACCAAACTTCCTTTTGTTCCTGAAATTCTTGAATCTTGCTGTGAAGGCTTGATCATCCTACCTCTTTTGGGGTTTCTCTTTTGCACTGATCCTTGATTCTTCTTGAGCACAACAAGTCCAAAGTTCTTCAAATGTATGATACTCCTTCCTTGTGTTCATGCTTGTGGAAAATTCATCCCACGTCTTGGGAAGACCATTGAGTACTATATTTACCAATTCCTTCTTTGAAATGATCTCTTCAATAGATTGTATTTGATATCTTAACTGGGAGATCCTCACAAAGTATGATGTTATGCTATCATCATCATTCATATTCATGTCACAAAGCTCATTCTTTAGACTCATTACTTGTCCAATGTTTCTGACTGAGAAGAGGTTTGTTAGGGCATCATACATCTTCTTCGATGAGTCAAGGTGGGAGATGTAGGGTATCAAGTGGTATTTTATGGAATCCACTATGATACTCATGGCATTGATGTCACCGTCTTTGAACTTCTCCATAGCTGCAACGTTCTGCGGTTCCTTCTCTTTTCCTTCTTCAAACTTTGGCTTCACGATCTTTCCTTTCACGATATCCAACACTTTATTATTGGAAAGCATGAGGTAAATCCTTGTCTTCCATTCTCTGAAGTTAGAAGCTCCATATAACTTGTTTTCTGACTTCATGAAGTAAGTCATGGCTTCTTTGACTTGGTCAACCCTAGATTTGACAAAAAAAAACTCAAACTTCACGTCTTGGCTTGCTGAGAGTATCAAGAGATGCGCTAGGCTAGGGCACACTGATCTATCTGAAGATTAGGTCAATCCATTCACTTAAGGTGCCTCAACAATAGGATTAGGGTTTCTGCAACTTCACCTGCTAGTAACCCTAGCTACAATGCTTTGGTGACTGCTCCTGCTAGAAACCCTAGCGACAGTTCTTCAACGAGCTCAATATCCTTATGGCTATGCTTCCTTCCAGCGGTTAGACTGAATGAAGGAGGAGTGGGCCCATAACCTATTAGAATATGAAATATTGTGCTCGTTTTACCATTGACAATACTATTGTCACCCAACCATAGGCCAAAGCCACCCTTCGAGCACCTTAACCTTGACAGAGAATTACTCCGGAAGCAAACGCTAGGCTAGATAGACAAACAAAGGGTAGTGTACCTTTCCCCAAGGATAGCGCATCAAAAAGAGATGATCAAATAGTCCAAGCCCTAACCAAGAGATAGTCCAAGCCAAATGTGATCTGCTATCTGCAGCAGCTGCAATGGAAGCTCTCCTCAAACCTACGCACAAGACTGGGAAGTGCAGTGCGCACAAGTTTCTGCTCTGCAATTCTGAGACTGCCTGCCAGAATGAGAACTGACCTCCTTTATTTATACTAATTCTGGCTAAATGCCTGGGCTGACTTCTCGTTATAGGTATCTATCTTTTCTATATATATATTAATTCTTCTGGCCGACTTCTTCTCTTGGAGGCTAATAACGTAATACAAGTTATCTTCTTGAGCCGACACGTCTTCTAGGGTTATTGGCCAACTCATTAGGGTTTCTTCTTGCTTCCCGGAATATTCTATTCTCGTCAGGTCTACATGTGGAGGTAAATACCTCCCGCAACTACCATAATATCAAAACCAACAACTTACCTTTATCAACTCCCAAAATTGACTTAGTCGGATTAAGTGATATTCCAGATTTTCGACATCTTTCAAAAAACTATCGTAGATGACTTATGTGATCTGAACTTTCCTTTGAAAACACAGTTAAGTCATCCTAGTAAATCTCAATGATCTTTCCCATCAACTCCTTGAAGGAAAAGTCCATTTCTCTTTGAAAAGTGGCACCTGCATTCAACAAGCCAAAATGCATTCTTAAATACTCAAAAGTACCCCATGGTGTTGTGAAAGTTGTTTTATTTTGATATTCTTTTATAACGAACACTTGATTGCAGCCAGAAAATCCATCCAACATGGACATGAACTTAGATCTTGTGACCCTTTGCAACAAAGTTTCCATATTGAGGAGGGGATAGTTGTCTTTAATGCATGCCGAATTTAAATTTCTGAAATCTATACATAACCTTATCCTCCATTCTTCTTTCTGACCATGACTAAGTTAGAGAACCAAGATGAATGTCTAGTTTGTGCAATGATGCCAACATCCAACATTTTCTTAAGTTCTGCTTGCACCAAGGGTGCTAACTTAGGATTTATTTGCCTAAGTTTATGTCGAAAAGACTTAATGTCTTCCTTGAGGGGGATTGTGTGTTGAATTACATCTTCCTTATATGCTTTAAGTTCATCATAGGTAAAAACAAACACATCCCTATACTCTTGGACAAGAATTAATAATTTTTTTATTTTTTTTCTGAGGTTCCTTTTCCAGTTTTTATTAATCTAGGCTCCTCAATTGTCCCAATATTTATTTCAATAAAGTCACTAGGTCTTACTATATTTTTTATTTTTTGCATATCTTGCCTATCAAAAATCTGCTCTAATGCCATGATTCGTCCAGGAACTGGATTCTTGATGGGATCCTCCTCTTCTGGTTATTCCTTCGCTTCTTCCTTATAACTGACATTGAAACCAGAAAACTCTTGAAAATTGTGAATACACCTTAGAATCTTCTCATCATCTCTGAAAACTTGCCAATGATCTAAGTTGTTCAAAATAGAAGGCCTAAAATTTATTTCTAGTTTACCCTGACCATTTAACAATTCCTCTGAAGGTTGAAGGGTTGAAGCTGAAGTTGCCAAATTGTCTTCCAAACTGTTATACTCTCTGGGAATTGATATGAGGTCTAAGTCATCAAACCACTCTATGGTGTCCGAAATAACGTTTCTATACTTTTTCAATCTTTCACTCTTATATGCAAATTTGTTCTTTACTTGAAGAATTACCAAATCAGAGTCACCTTTAATGTTTAAAATTTTGACTCCCATATCTTTGACAATTTCTAATCCTAGCAAGAGTGCTTCATACTCTGCCACATTATTGGTTGCATCAAATTCTAATCTGAAAGAAAAGTTGTAAGATTTCCTTGTTGGATACTTTAACACAATTCCTGCCCCTTTACCTGATCTTGAGTGTGCACCATCAAAATTCATTTTCCATGCTTTACCATTGATTTTTTCTTCTTTAAACTTCGCTTTAACTGACACTAGGAAGTTGGAACATACTGCAAAGCTACCCATTCCAGTTACATGATAAACAAATTCGTTCATGGGCTCCTTAACATCTTCTATATGGAACTTCCTTTCCTTCTCTCTAATAAGTCTAACATATTCAGATGATGAACTAGGAAATGTGATGGTTGCATATGATAGGTCCATTTGAATACAACCTCCCATAGTAGTGGCCGACTTCCTAGATAAAATCATGCCTCATGCATTAGGTGCATCAATTACTAGAACATCCATCTTGAAAGTGATATCTTGGTGAAATGCCAACTTAACTTGTAGATCTATGATTACCCCATGAGTTTCAATCTCTCTAGAATCCATAAAACATACATTATGATAAGGTCTTGTGATTTTAAGGCATAATCGTTCCATGATCTTCTTGGTCATGATGTTTGATGAAGCTCTAGAGTCATACATACGATTTTGCTGTTGATTTTTCTAATTTCAAGATCTGATAATTATTACTTTATGATTTCAAACATATTTTAATGCAACTGTTATCATAGATTAATTACACACTGAAAATTACAACTGAAATTAAATTGCAACGAAAATAACAAAATCACAGAGAAATAACCATGCACAATAGACACAAGATTTATCCTGGGAAAACTCGAACTCGGGAGAAAAACCCAACAAACTTTTCTATAGAAGAAATTCAATCCAATTTCATGAATACATCACCAGACAAATGAAAAGTTCCAAGCACATAGAAAGTTGTGCCCTAGTGTGAGGAAGATCCCTCAAGTATGGCGCATCACTAGAAAGAGATAGCGTACCACAAAATTGGCACAACTGGCAACTGCAACTGACAACTGACAGAAAGCAACTGGGCAATGTGCAATAGAAGAAGAGAGATGATGAGATGTGTAATAATGAAATGAATATGCCTTTATTTACTTTAGTCAAGTCACTTTAATTCACTGGCATGGCCAACTTGTCAATTTTCTCTTTTAACTTTATTTTATTTCTTTTGTTTCTTTTACAAGTGTTTCTTGATTGCTTCAATGGAGCCGACTTGATATTCTTGTATTCTATTTCTTTCTAGTGCATTCCATGGTCTTCTGTAATGGTTTCTTTGTATTTTCTTATGGAGAATGACTGCCCGAAGTTGCAAAACCTCAACACTCCCTCTTAACGAGGGAGACATTCTCCATACTTGGATTTTTTATGTCATATAAAAGTTTCTTCATGAGCCATGTTGATGATCCATCTCCAAAAAATATGTTTAAGACCTCAGGTCTCAATGAAGACCACACCTAGACCACAAGTACACCCTGGTGAGCTAATGTCACCACAGGTAAACCCTTGTGAGTGAATCTGCCATTCTCTGCTGGTTAAACCACCAATCCAGGGAGAGTGACGTTCGATGCTATATGACACGTGGAATCATCTCAAACACCTCGAGTCCACATGTAAACCCCTGTAAGTAAGGACTACGACTGGGCCCATTTACCACAAGTACACCCTTGTGATAAATGTATTCTATCTCCACTGGTATGCATCCCAATCTAGGAGAAGGTCCACTCGATGCTTACCTATTCCATTCACCACCACAAGTACACCCTTGTGAGTGAGTGTCACTTACAGGTAAACCCCTGTAAGTGAATATGTAATTCTCCACTAGTTAAACCATCCATCCAGGGAGAATGACACCCAATGCAACCACACACTGGAGAAATAATAGCACCTCGAGTCACTTACAAGGGTGTACTTGCTTCCTAAAAATCGTAGCTAATCCCAAGCTAAAGAAACACCCCCAGGTGCTCAATTTGTCTACTGCACTCCATTCCCAATCGAACTTTGTAAATCCCTGCAGCCTCACTTCATCACCTGAGACATATTTGAGGTCATATCCAACTATACCATGCAGGTACCTCAACACATGATTTGCTGCAACTCAATGGTAGTGTCTCGGCTCTACCATAAATTGGCTCAATTTGCTTACTGCAACGCAAATATTAGGCCTGGTGTTAAGAAGGTACATCAAGGATCCAATCAACTGCTTGTACATCATGGGATTTGTTGCCATCCTAATACACACCTGGGTTATCGTGGAAGAAACCTTCAATCCACTTGGTGTGTCCTTGGGGGCAAGTCTCGAGTCAAGGTGTTGTCACCTGATCCTCGACTCCTCCGTCTAGGCCAAATCCTAGCGAAGCCAAGGGGGGTAGTCCCTATAAAAATAAAACTAAGGCTTTCTAAATTAAGCAAGAAAGAAAACTTTATTCTAGAAGTTTATTGTTTTGAAATGAAACTTTTAATCACAAGATAAATTTAGCACCATAAGATATTTAACCAAAAAGGATACTGCCTGCATCATCAACCATGAGCTTTATGAATCATCAAATAAAGACAAGCATTTTCACTTACTAAGCAATATAGAGATAAACTTTAAAGACCAGTGCCAAACATAAAGCAGTAAAGTGTGATGTGATGAAAATGTCGCGTTAATTTTATCTTGAGTGTTTTAATTAAGGGATTTGGTGTTATTAAAAAGGTTTTGAGACCATGAAGTGGGGATTGAAGTCGGGGTCCCCACTCTTTGTGTGAAAAAGTGAATGTGGCCTCTTTGTTTGTTATTCACCAATCTTATAGACTTACCAACTGGGTGTGTCGTAGGTCCAACGAGGAGAGAACCTAGATCTCAAAGTTTCCCCCTGACTTAACACACTTCACCCAAGGTAGAGGTCTTTAGATGAATAACACAACTTAGAGATTGTCCTAATTATAATAGCATGAACTATTCGAATCTTTTCTGGGTCACCGAAGCACTTAAAGCGTGACAACGGGCTTGCATACTCAGATTTGAATAGCTGGGGTTTATTCAATATATTTGCAAAATTGAAACTAAAGAAAGCAAACCTAAAAATTGAAAAAGTTTTTGAAGACTTTGATTTAAGTGATGTGAGTAAGTTTTAATCTTGTTTATGCATGAGAAATTAAAATAACTCAACGAAGTGGGAAACAACCCCGAAAAACAAGAAAACACAAAAAACACCAGTTTCCCCCCAGGGGCAGGGGAAACAACTAAAGGCGAGCTTTGTGGCTCACTAACTGATTACAAGATGAAATTAATTTTCTTTTCTTGGAACACTTGACCTTTATATGGAGATATCAAGTGTTTTACAAAGATTTTATGATAAAAAAGATCAAATGCAAGGCTCCCGGGAGCACCGGGAGGGTCCTGGAAGGGGCTAAACTTCAAAATTTCAACATCATTTCTCCTTGTACCTGTCAAATCTGCACTAAAAAAGCAAGGTATTAAATGCAAAAGGTGACCAAAAAAACACTTTAAGAGTGTCTTTGATCAACCCCTAAAAATATGTAAAAAATAATCTAAGTTAAACTATACTAAGGACATAATTTAACTAAGGAGTGATAGCTAAATAGATAACCTCCTTAGGATTTTTTGAATGATATAAAATCAGCAAAGAAAAACAACCTATCTTGTAGATTTATAATTTATAAAACACTTTAAACTTTTGCCTATCACAAGACTAAAAAATTTGCTAGAAATTGAAGGCTATTAAGTAGCAAAACTAAGCTAGATCTTGGCAAATATATATACTCTTTCAACGAAACTTAGATCTAAATTTAAAGGCTGCATGCAACTAATATAAAACATATTTCAACTTTTAAAGACAAATTAAAACCTTGCATGCAGCAGAAAACCAAAGGACAAGAGGATTTTTCTTATAAATTTTGAGAGAGTAAAAGGGAAAAGAAAATTGAAACCGAGAATTTGGGCGATGGAGTCAGAATGTCGTATTGAAGAGGGGAATCCTTCCTTTCTTTTCACTTGAAGACGTTAGGGTTTCAAAAAAGAACCCTCTATTCCTCCAAGATAGAGAACCTGTAAACTTGGCAAAACCCCTCGGAACAAGAACAAGAATAAGAACAAGAACAAGTACAACTGTCACTATAACTCTTTCTCGAAGTTATCACCCATGACCTTCCTGGAAAAAGAACAAGAATAAGAAACAAGAGCAACACTTTTCTAGTTGTTGTGTCCAATTATTCTTCCATGGTAACCTGCCCGAAAGAAAAAAAAAAAAA
>JASDQU011104678.1:30407-57434 GCA_032191745.1 Picea mariana
TCTCACGAGTCTGGTAAAGAACACAACAAACTAATACATTTATCTTCATCTGAAATTTTAATATCAACAGATACTAACTGACTTACCGCAGTATTGAAGGCATTCAAATGCTCTACCACCGAGTCTCCATCTCTCATCCTCAATTTATACAGCTTCTTTCTTAGGAATAGTTTATTTACCAAGAACTTAGACTGATACAAATTCCCCAACTTTTCCCATAAATCCTTGGTTGTAGCTTCCTCAGACATTCAGTAATACTGAATCAGACAGACACAGTCAAATTTTGCTCTTTGCCTTCCAATCTGTCTTTTTCCAGTCATCTGCAGAAGTTCCTGTAGGTGTAGTACCTAGATCTACCGCGATCCACTAATCTCTGTCCACCAAAAGATATTCCATCTTGAGCTTCCACAACTCAAATATTTTCCCATTAAACTTCTCGATCTCCATCTTCGAATTGCTTTCCATTTCTTTTCACCTGAAAAACAATACCACAAATCTCCCACTGTAGCAAGGCTTATCATAGTCCCGAGCCAAACCCTTGACCACAAAGGCATCCCACTGAAGCCAATAAAGCTCTGATACCAAATGTAAATTCTAAACTTGTACAATGTCTACTGTAAACAGATATTCAAAAAAGAATAGAAAATATACAATGGAAAATGCAAACATTACACAACGATTTTTCCCCTGAAAACCCAAACCGATAAAACCAGCATATATTATATTCATACATTGTGTTACATTGTTTACAATACAATATACATATAGGAGCCAAAGGAATCCAAAACCCTAACCCAATGACTTGGATTAGTCCAAAACCCTAATTCCTTAACCAGAAATAGAAAACCATCGGCAAAAACCATGTGCCGAAAAAAACCACCTAAATACATGACACGTTTCCTGAGGTAGGTGACACTACTACTCGTGCAAAGAATATAACACATACCCAACAAGGATATGTACTACTAGACTAAAAGTGTATGTCACTACCCTGGGGACATATGATATGATTGTTGGTATGGATTGGTTAGAAGCTCATTGAGTTTGTTACCCTCTCACACCTAGGGGTAACTAGAGGAATTTTTTTCTTTTTGCATGATCCACATTATAGATAGCAGTTCCAATGATGAAATTTTAGATTCTCCATAGATATTTTCCCATAGTTTCTTTCCATTGTATTCTCAACTCTCTCACATAAGATGATATGGTGCATGACACATATGATGTATCATTTTCTAATACTTCATATTGATTAATAATGTTTGATGTTTCAGAAATGAAAATAGCGATCATGGTGTAGGTTTGAAACCTTTATAGTATAGAAATGCACACATATATTATGTATAAAATAGAAATAAAAAAATATAATTCACATATAGTACTCAAAAACCTACCCCAGAAACCCTTAACCAGAAAAACCAACAAATGTTTAAATCCACACTTCTAACTCTCATTGTATTAACTTCACCATTAAAATATAATATATATATCATTTTATGGCATCCAAAACTATAATCCATTGAACTGTATTATATTCCTTGACTGGAATAACATTTCAATGGAATGAAAAACCGTTGGTCGAAAAAACCAAAAAATAGGCCAATAATGCACCAAAAACAACCCCAATTTTTTTTCTCGGGGGATCTAACACCTTCAGTAACCACTCACACAACCATATCAAATATCAACACACTGATATTTTTATGTGGTAAAATACTTATGGGGAAACATCCATGGCACCAACCAACACGACCACTTGGAGCAATTTATTAATGCAAAAGCAAAAGATTGCATAGAGATTTTACAAGAGAGTTTCTCATAATAGATCATCAATAAATGACCCTCCATGCTCTTTAAATAAAGGTCATGGACCAATCATGTGTTAAGCCACATATCAATGTAGCCATTAATATTGAGGAGAGTATGAACCACCATATCACTCTATGTCGAGAACATATCATGACCATTGGATTTCCTAACTACAAATGCATACTAATGCATACTAAAGAAACAAACTAAGAAACACACTTTTACCTAACGACACATTAGACCAAGTAAATATTAACTAACTCCTAAGTGTATAAATATCATAACATCCTCCCTTAATAACAACTTGGGATAGTATTGAAGGATTTACAATAGTGAAACAATAGGAGACAAAAGAAGTCATTAGAGCCCATCCCCCTTAATGAAAACTTCTTGAACTCCTAACATAGATCAAAGTTTGGAAAACTTCGCTTCTGTAAGATACTTTGTGAAAATGTCTGCAACTTGATCTTCTGTAGGGAAAAAGAGCACTTTAATAACTCGATCATGAATGAGCTTTCTAATGAAGTGCATGTGTAGCTCGATGTGTTTGTTATGTTGATGTTGAAATAGATCTTTGGCGAGCTTGATGGCACTATGATTATCGCACCAAAGGCTAGTCAGATGTTGTTGCTGGAATCGAAACTCTGAAAGGATCTGTCGAAGCCACAAGGCTTCCTAGCTTGCATTTACCATTGCTTGGTACTCTACTTATGTTTAAGAAAGTGCAATAGCCTGTTGTTTCTTATAGGCCCAAGTGACAGTTCTTGAACCATGAAACCATAACCTGTAGTATACTTTTGATCATAAGGGTCTCCACCCCAATTTCAATCAGTGAAACCAACCAATAAAGGAGCCCCCCCATGAACTGTAATGTATCCCAAATTGAAATGTACCCCAGACATATCGAAGTATCCTTTTCTATTCTTTCCAATGGATTTCATGGGGTGTTTGCATATATCAGGAAACAAGACAAACAACAAAGGAAATATCAAGATGAGTATGAGTCAAGTGTAAGAGGCTACCAACTAACTAACAGTACAAAGTGGCATCAACTTTAGGAGAAGTACATGTAGTAGCAAGCTTGACTCTAGACTGGAAGGAAGAAGGGGCTAGTTTACAATTTTCCATGTGGAATCGACGAAGAAGGTAACAAGCATACTTAGATTGGGAAAGAAAAATTCCTTCATTGGTTTGCAAAACTTGGAGGCCAAGGAAATAGTGCAAAATCCTAAGTCTTCCATTTTAAATTTCTTCTTAAGGATGGTTTTCACACGTTTAAAAATTTTTGAGTCACTACCAGTAAGGATATTGTCATCAAAATAAAGGACAAGGATTATGAGATGGATTCCTACTTTCTTGGTATATACATTAGGATCATAATGGCATATAGAAAATATGGTGTCAATAATAAAGATGTATTAAGGCTACAAACAAGGCTAGAGTCATTCTGAACATAACCAGGAGGTTGTTCCATGTATATTTCTTCTTGCAAATCCCCATGCAAGAAGGTGGATTTAACATCCATTTGACAAACCTCCCATTTATGTGAGGCAAAAAGGGTAAGAACAAGGCGGATGGAATTCATTTTGGCTATAGGTGCAAAGGTTTCAGTATAGTCAATTCCTTCAACTTGGGAAAATCCTTTGGAAGCTAACCGAGCCTTGTGAATTTCAACACTTCCATATGATGCATACTTAGTTCTATAAACACATTTACATCTAACAAGTTTTCTTCCTTTTGGAAGAGGTACAATATCCCAAGTATCATTTTCCATTAAAGAACGATACTCTTCATTCATTTTCGTATCCCAATTTGAATGAACTGAATATTCTGCAAATGTCTCTAGATCTTGAGTCTCTGAAACTTGAGCCAAAAGACAAGAGGCTCTCTGTAACTATGATTATGTCTGGCATTGATATGAAGCACCAACAATATCACCAGTTGCTTCTCGTGTTGAACAAACCCATCAAGGAAGTGATGGTGTTGGTGTTGGTTTAGGTTCAATGGACTCATCTGGAGGAAGGTGAGAAGGAGGAGGTGGATTTTCATCCTCACTGTGATCATCTAAAGAAGAAACCAGAATAGGAACAAAATAAGTAACAAACGCCAAAGATGGCTTATAGCCTGAAGAAAGCACAATCGACGAATTAGGCTCACAAGAGATTTTCATCAAATTTAACATATCTTCTAATAATAATTTCATTATGATGTGGTTGAAGAAGTTTGTAACCTTTGACATATTTAGAATAACAAACACATATCCACTTCTCACTTTTATGATGCATTGCTTTCCTTTTCTGACTAGGAATGTGAGCCCATGCTATACTGCCAAATACACGAAAGTGACTTACATCTATTTTAATTTTAGTCCAAGCTTATTCTGATGTTATATTTTAAAGAGCCTTTGTGGGAGTGTGATTTACTGTGTAATTTGCACAATTGATGGATTCCACCCAATACTTTAGACTTAATCCCTTAGATTGGATCATGCAATTAGCCATTTCTTTTAATGTGTGGTTCTTTCTCTCAAAAACACCATTTTGATGTGGTGTATATGGAACAATGTGTTGCATTTGGATTCCCTGTGTAGTGCAGTAACTTGTAAAATTATTGTTCACATATTCGCCTCCATTATCTATTCTTAACCTTTGAATTTGATGTCCAAATTGCTTTTCTACAAGAGCCTTATAGGCTAAAAACTTGTCAAAAAATTTTCTCTTAAGTTTTAAGAAGTAAACCCAAGTACATATGGGAAATCCATCAATAAAAGTTAAGAAACAATTGCAACCAGAAAAATAAGGAGAAGATAGTGGACCACACAAGTCACTATGAACAAGACACAAAGGGCCCGAGGCATGCCAAGAGGCATGTTTTTCAAAATTGTCTTGATGATTTTTTCCGAGAAAACAACCAACAAAAACACCACCTTTTCATGAAATAAGAGGAAGATCAATCACCATCTGTTGATTATATAGTTGTTGGTTTAGATTACCAAACCGCTCATGCCAAATTTTTCTCAAGTCATCGCTATGAGAAACAAAAAATGATGGAAATGATGATGAACCAAAGTTGTCAAACTTGTACAACCTGGTAATATCATCAATGATTCCAATTGCAAGAACATGTTGGGGATCTTTTAGATCCTTGATTACAACTTGGTGAGTTGAAAAATCTATGGTTTTATCTTCACTTGAATGAGAGATTTGATATACTGATAGAAGGTTACAAGAAATACTTGGAACACATAATACATCATTAAAATTACCATTATCTACCAGAAATGTTCCAGATCCTACAACACTAAGATATCTATCATCACCAATAAATATTTTCTTGGTGTTACATTCATTTAGAGTGGAAAATATGGATTTCTTCTTAGCCATATGACAATATGCTCCAGAATAAATAGGCCACTCATAAGAATAAGAAGTAGAAGTTGTATTGAAGGAGAAACCAGAAGAAGAAAGTGCATGTCCATGATAAGTAGAATCAATATTTATGTTGTGCTTCTTCATAGTTGCTTCTAAAGATGCCATCTTCTTGAAACATTTAGACTCACCATGACCATCTTTCCCACAAAAGTTGCAATGTTTGTCAGTCTTCTTATTTTTAGATTTTTCTCCTTTGTCACCATTAGGAGATGAAGTTGTCTGAGTTGGTTTCAGACCAATGTTTTTCTTATTTTTCTGGAGAGGATGTTTCTTCTTTGGATTCTTGGGTTTATTTTTCTATTTCAATACTAGGTCTTTGTTGGAGGTACCTACAGTTCTAATCACTCCAAGTTGTACAAGCTCATCTTTCTCTCTAATCAAAGAACCACAAAAGGACTCAAGACTAGGTTTTTGATATGATTTACCTAGAGCCTCTCTCATGGCATGGAAGGTAGATACAAACAAATAATATGCACTATCTATCTTAGAAAGAATCTGCACAACCTCTGGCGCAGAATCCCCTACCTCAGCAGGATCTGCACAACCTCCCAGTCTTAGGATCGTTCTGTCCTTCATATTCGTAGAACCAAAATGGTTCTTTCGGCCTTCCTTGAGACCTCACAAACACGATCCAAAGGTCCTTATATGAAAACTCTACCTAGACCTCACAATTGCACCAATGCGTGAGCTTTCATCTCCATGCGGCCACCAAACACGACCATGACCCTTTCCCGAAAAGGGAAATTCGGATTTCAGGACTCCCTGAGTCTTGATGGTGAGAGCCTCTACATCCTCGATCCTCCGATCTCTGAATTACCAAAACGTCAAAATGGCACTCAACAGTGATTATCCCCTGGCCATATCTTAGTCCATGTGATCGCTTTCCCCGTAACCGAAATCTACTTCATGGTTTTCAAATACCAAGAGCCCCACCTCTTAGTCCTTGGGACAGTCGAAGTGTCGATCCCCGAAATGATGAAATCCCAATCCCTAATTTCTCCTCCAAATCTTCGCCTCCCCAGCTCGTCGCATTTCACAATTTTAGGACTTCCAACATCAAAACATCTGGCCTCTGGTTCTCGAAACTTCTGAAGTTTCGAACCCCGAAATACCGATCCCAAGTGTGATCACAACCCTACTCCTCTCTTATGTCGCGTTTCGCGACTTCGGAGTTCTTATCCCCAAAAGTACGGATTCCTTGTCTTCAGGATTTTTGAAATCTCGATACTCGGTATGCCAAAATTTGAACCGATTCTATTCTCCTAGACGCTTTCTGGAAATCATGTTTCGAGTCTTTTTGAATCCTGATGTCCCAATTCCTGACCCTTCGAACTTCCGGTATCCAAAATTCCGAAGTACCAAAGCCCGAAATGCAGGTCTTCCACTCTTGGCTAGGATCAACGGCTCATAGCCTCCCCTAATCCGATGACTCACGGTCTTTCAAGATCTCATGGGTCAAGAATCCTGAATTCTTACCCTTTGCATTCTTGGTAGTCGAAATGCCGAAATCCTCCTTTCAGGGATTTCCCTAAACCTTGATCGATTTCCACGTGTCCTCTTATTGGATAGTCATGATCCTTTCAAGACTTTGGAATCCGCAATTTCGCGAATCCTGCTGCAACCAACTCTTGGTCCTTCAACCTCTCGGTGTCCGAAATCTCGATGGCTTCTGATCTCGCCATGCATCCTCTGAGATGGACACTCCCAATTCTTTCAGGACTTTGGCAAGTCCTCTCCTCTGCTTATGTGAGGTTAACTTGTGTGCATCTCTTCCCAGATCCGATGGTTGTTGGTCCATGTGCCAAGATCTGATGGCTCGGATATGTTCTCTTCCTACGCTCTCCTCCTGCTATTGTCTGGATGTGCAACTTTGATGGTCTAGATCTTTTCCTCGGCCTAATCCGACGACACTTGTGCTCCCCCTTGTGAGCTTCTATTTCTTCCCGATCCTTGGAAGAATTCAACTTATCAAAGGCCTCGGCCTTTGTTCCTCTTATGAAGCTTGTACTCACAACTTTTGTCTGTGCTCTAGAAAACACTTTCCCTCCTAAGCTTCGTCGAACTCAAACCCTGCAAAGGGTCTTCTTTCAGCCTTTGCAACCTATCGGCTTATGGCCTATGTGTGAAAGCACTGCTCCTCCTGAGCTTTTGAACTTGATATAAATTCACTTTGTGCACACTCCATGTGCTTGACGAACCTTCAAACAACTGTCTGTCTATCAACACTTTACTCAGGTGTTGGTTTGGTGCACTCCTTGCACATGTCCTTATCCTCTTTGAGCTTCAACTGCTCATACCCCAATGGTCTCTGTCCCTTTCTCTCCTTGAAGGGATGGAAATGCCCTCTTGCAATTTCCTACTCAAGCACACCTTGTTGTGCCTACAGAGTGTTCAACAACCCTGTGAAGGTCCTCCTATGACACTTCTTCTTCTCTGAACTAAAAAAAAGAGTTTCGTCTATGCCTCAACACTTTCTCAATGCCCTCATGGCAGAGCTTCCATAATCCTCAGTGATTCATCCTTCTCATCGAACTCAAAAAAAGTTATTCTCCTAATGCAGCCTAGGCATCTACTCAATGCCCTCTCGGTAGAGCTCTACATAACTCCTCAGAGATTTTGTCTTCTTCTGTTCTTTCCTCTGCACGGTCTTACCTCCAATATATTTAGCAACCTTGAGGCTTACTTCTTGAGCCTAAAACTTCAGCTGGTGCACCCTTCTGGCACGTCCTTTCTCAAATTTTGGAGAATTCAGGAGTGCATCTATGCACTGGCTTTCAGAACCCGTAGCGTTTTGTCACACCCTCCTGGCATGAAGCCTCAAAGAAACCAACCTGAAATCAAAGAACTCAGTAGAAAATGAATTATGTCTGTCCTTGCAAACGCACACCTACAACATACATCTACAACATATAATGAACACATGAAAACATTCACACAACACAGAATGACATGCATGAAAAACTATTGTTTGTATTAATGTAAAGTGTCTCCTTTACAATGTGTTCCTGAGATCAAAATTTGATAGAGTCTTGACTCCTTCTCTCCTCTCTTATTCAACTACCTCTCACAGAGTTCTCCCAACTACATCTAACTCATCCTACATACAAAGGATCTTTTACATGAGGGGGATCTTCGAGCTCTTCCCTCCATCTCACCTACTCTCATTCAATTACATTGAATCCTCAATCAAATGGCTATCTAGTCCAGATTGGAGCTAGATCAAGTCTTAAAACTATTTAAGGATACTCTTAACTAACACCTGCTCAAAGGCATGGCTCTATGGCTCCACAGCCTTACATCCATTAATTACATTGAAATCAAATTAAAAATGTGAGAGGATTGGCGCCTCTCTTCCTTGAATGTGTTCTTTGAATGTGTTGAGTGGGCTAGTTGCCTGGTGCATGGCTGGCTTGGGAACGATGCTCCTGCATCATACTCCTCTGCTATGAAAAATTCATGAGCTCCTACTCATGAGCTCCCCAGCATGGCTTTCAAAATTCACCTGGATCCCAAACAACTTTTTGGAGTTGTCCATTTTCTCCACTGCTCTGGTGTTGTCCATTTTCTCCACTGCTCTGGTGTTGTTTCTATTGTCTCCCTTCTACTCAACTTCTCTCCACTGGCAGCTTCCTATGCTGACTTCAACATCAACCTCTTGATCTGCTCGATCTCTTCGTCCAACTGGTGCTCTAGCTGGCTCTATTCATGGAGTCTCCTTGGCTACAATTCTATCTTCTCATTAGTGGGTAGATCATCATGATCTCCCATGCCATCTTCTTGCTCCCTTGTTGCACTAAGTGTCCACTCTGCTGCAAAGTTCAGCTTTGTAGTCCTATCACTGAACTATTGTCCAGCTTCTTTCTGTGGCATTTCTATTTCTTGCATTTTTGTTGCTGGCATGTCTCCAGCTTCTTCTAGATTCTCCTTGGGTTGGTATTCTTCTTCATCTACTACTGCATACCTTGGTACTGTAGTCATGATCATTCATTCAACTCCTTGGCTGAAATTTTTGAGTGATTCCTCGGAAATCTCATCTTTGTCATTCTGCATGACTATCTTCTCTTGACAATCATTTACTGGCTCTGGATTGTTCATCCAATCCTCTAGTATCTCCAAATCCATCTCCCATGGAGTGATCAACTTATCTCCATGCTCTTCTCCCACTGTCAGCTTCAGAGCTGCAGCCTTCTCAGCTTCCTAGATGAATATGTTGAGCCATCCCTCAGAATGCCCATCTCCCTCTTCTTGAGAAAACATTAATGTTTGTCCCACTTCCTTGACAGTCACAACTACCTTTCCTTCTTTTGCTGCTATCTCTGCAATGCATATCCTGGCCTCATCTGGGTTATATGGCAGGAATATCCGAATTCCCCCAGTCATCAGAAGATTCCTCTGATCCTCCTTCTTTTTTAGCTGTCCTTACTGATATGAACTCAACTCTAAGCTCATCTTCTCTCCCTTGCCCTCCTGTCAATAAGGGATTTCTTTGCTTCTCTCCTGGTATTCTATGAGATCCTCAGATCTTATCTTATTGCCCACCTGGCAATTTGAATTTCCAGTCCTTCCCTCTTGGAAGTCTATGAGACCCCGTAATGATCTCACCTTAATGCCCTCTTGGCAACATGAAATTTCCCTGTTGTCCTCCTGACAGTCTATGAGATCCTGCAATGATCTCATCTAATTTCCCTCCTAGAAATTGAGAATTTTTGTTTTGCCATCTTGGCAGTCTCTGAGATCTTCCAGTGATCTCAGTTCATCCTCCGCATCATTGAGATTCCTCCTAGTCTCTGGTTCACATACCTAAACCATCTCCTCCTCATTATTCCTGAGGCTTTCAACATGCCTCAACCATCCTCTTATTAGTCTCCACTGTCTTTTGGCCACCAATACATTGAATAGCCATTTTACTTTCATTTTCATGGGCCATTCATACACCCAATGTGGTCTTGCATCCTTCTGCATTTGCAGTGCAAGTTCCTCCATCCTTGATCTGATCTCAGCAAGCTCTTTATCCACCTCATCTTTGGCTCGACTGCTGGTGGTTCTTCTTCCCATCGCATGCGTGGCATTCAGTAGCCATCTTCTTGTTGTCTATATTCCCTCCTGGAAAACTTGTTGTTGTCACTCTGCAACTCCGAGTGCTTCCAGCTTCTCCTACAGTCGCACAGACTGTCTTCTGACTGCTACGCACCTGCAACAATCTTCACAGAGTCTCAGTGCTTTGTCTCCTTCTGCTTGTCTCTGAAAGTTGCCTCTGATACCAAACTGATGTGGACCAGATTATTCTCTTTCTCTTCTTACTCCCTCTGTCTGAAATATACAGAGTCAAGCTCTGATACCACACTAGCACAACACCCCCTACCTTAGCAGAATCTGCATGACCTCCCGGTCTTAGGATCGTTCTATGCTTCGGATCCGTAGAACTGAAATGGTTCTTTCAGCCTTCCTTGAGACTTCATGAACCTGATCCACAGGTCCTTATATGAAAACTCTACCTGCACCTCGCAATTGCACCAATGCACGAGCTTTCATCTCCACGCGGCCACCAAATACGACCATGACCCTTTCCTGAAAAGGGAAATTTGGGTTTCGGGACTCCCTGAGTCCTGATGGCGAGAGCCTCTGCCTCCTCGATCCTCCGATCTATGAATTACCAAAACACCAAAATGGTGCTCAACAGTGATTAGCCCCTGGCCATATCTCAGTCCATGTGATCTCTTTCCCTGTAACTGCAGTCTACTTCAGGGTTTTCAAATACCAAGAGCCCTGGCTCTTAGTCCTCGGGATAGTCGAACTGTCGATCCCTAAAATGTTGAAATACTGATCCTAGCTTTCTCCTCCAAAGCTTTGCCTCCCCGGCTCGTCACGTTTTGCGATTTTGAGACTTCCAATGTCAAAAAGTCTAGCCTCTGGTCCTCAAAAATTTTGAAGTTTCGAACCCCAAAATACTGATCCCAAGTGTGACCACATCCCTACTCCTCTCTTATGTCGTGTTTCGCAACTTCGGGGTTCTCATCCCCAAAATTCTAGATTTCTTGTCCTAAAACCTTGAGGCTTACTTCCTGAGCCTAAAACTTCAGCTAGTACACCCTCTTGGCACGTCCTTGCCCAAATTCCGTAGAATTCGGGAGTGAATCTATGCACTGGCTTTCAGAACCCACAGTGTTCTGTCACACCCTCCTAGCATGAAGCCTCAAAGAACCCAACCTGAAATCAAAGAACTTAGTAGACAATGAATTCTGTCTATCCCTGCAAATGCACACCTACGACATACATCTACATCATATAATGAACACATGAAAACATTCACACAACACAGAATGACATGCAGGAAAAATTGTTATTTGTATTAATGTAAAATGCCTCCTTTACAATGTGTTCCTGAGCTCAAACTTTGACAGAGTTTTGGCTCCTTCTCTCCTCTTCTATTCAACTACATCTCACAGAGTTCTCCCAAATACTTCTAACTCATCCTACATACAAAGAATCTTTTACATGAGGGGGCTCTTCGAGCTCTTCCCTCCATCTCACCTACTCTCATTCAATTACATTGAATCCTCAATTAAATGGTTGTCTAGTCCAGATCGGAGATAGATCCAGCCTTACAACTATTTAAGGCTACTCATAACTAATGCCTGCTCAAAGGCATGGCTATATGGCTCCACGAACTTACATACATTAATTACATTGAAATCAAATTCAAAATGTGAGAGGATTGTCGCCTCTCTTCCTTGAATTTGCGCTTTGAATGTGCTGAGTGGGCTGGCTCGCTCGCACATGGATGGCTTGGGAGCGATGCTCCTGCATCACACTCTTCCTCCAGCTTTATGTTACACTCTTCACATAGAATTCAAAGTGTTTTAAACTTATATATATAGTCTTAAATGTAATAAAAATAATTTGGAATTAAACTCAATACCTTATTTTCTAACTGATGTTCTCAAATAATATTATGTTTACCAAACATAGATTCAAGATTTTCCTAAGCTTCATCGGGGTCATCATTTTCTTGAAGGTGGAACCTTAAATTAGGAGAGATGAAAATTCTGATCAGTCAACGTGCTTTGTCATTCATATTATCCCATTTTAATTTTTTTTCATCACCAGTGGGTTCTTTTTCCTTTCCCAATGTAATCAGGTACAAACCTTTACTTCTTAATAAATCCTGCATATGATATTTCCATTAGAAGGAATTGATGTTGGTAAGAAAAACATCACTTGGAAGAAGCCATATTAAATATACATATAGTATGGATTTAAAAACTATAACTGATGATGTAGATGGAAATATCTCAAAAAATTAGGCGATTTAAAAAAAAACGGCACTGAAAACAGACTTTGGATGTGAAAATTATGCCCTCACTTTTACAAATAAGTTTCTTTATGAAGTGACCCACTTTTATAAAAAGAAGTGGGGATCACTTTCACAATGAAATTAATTTATAAAAGAAATTTTCATGTAAAATAAATAACTTTAAAATAAAATATTGAATCTACTTATAGTGATTCACTTGTTATACGTGAAGTGAAATACACTTTACAATTGATGCATGAACCTCTTTCAAAAAAAGTAACAGAAAAGAGACTTGAACTCAAGACCTCTTACTTAATAAGACAACTTTTAACCAAGTGAGCTAGAAAAACATATTGTATTTATTAGAAGGAGGATTGTTGTTGTTGAAGACAACCTTGGAGAACATACTAATAAAAAACCATTTTCACACAAGAAATTTTTTTCGCTTGTTGATAACAACAAGGGTTAGATCTCGGTTAGCTTACCCAAAAAATGCACCCTTTCTGATCTGTTTCTAATTTTTCGAGATCACACAGGGAATAGGGAAAATACCATACACATATCCAAAAGAGTAGCAACCTGGAAACAAAAAAAAAGAAAACCGAAATAAAACAAAAATAATACGCTGCAAAAAATTTAAAAGGGCATATTCGGGCTTTATACCTCCAGATCTGACTGAAAATGACCATATCTTGGGCAAACGAAAACCTTTTCAAGTGAAATGAAAAGAGTCCCCGACTGAAAAAAATGATCTGGATGCAATGGAACAATCCTCTTAACTCATAAATGTACATAAATGACAAAAACCAAAGACAAGGAAACTCAGCTTCATGATCTCGATCTACAACAGGAGTGAGTCTTTAAAAAATCTCTGATACCATGTTAGAAACACAGGTATTCCAATAGATGGCAGACACCTTCAGTAACCACTAACACAACCAGATAAATATCAAAACATGGATATTTTGATGTGGTAAAACCCCTATGGGGAAACATCCATAACCCCATCCAACGCGGCCACTTGGAACAATTTATTAATGCAAAAGACAAATATTACAAAGAGATTTTACAGGAGATTTTCTCACAATCAATCATTGCAAATGACCCTCCATTCTCTTTAAATAGATATCATGGACCAATTGGGTGGTAAGCCACATATCAATATAGTCATTAATATCGAGGAGAGTATGAACCGTCAGATCACTCTATGTTGGGAACATATCGTGACCATCGAATTTCCTAACTACAAATGCATACTAAAGAAACACACTAAGAAACACACTTTTACCTAATAACACATTATACCAAGTAGATCTTAACTAACTCCTGAGTGTCTAAATATCCTAACAAATTATACTTTTTTCCTTGTTTCACTGTGGCGGTCACCATCGTGTCCTAGTCAAGTGTTGTTACTCCTAGGAAACATTGTACTAATGGGGGTCCTTAATAGGAATAATGTGTCGATATCTCAATCCATACATGAAATACTCCATCTCTCCCCTCTCTGTTATCCTATATTTTTAGTTGGTTTTCAAGTAACATTCCCTAACTTCACCAAGGAACATTACTTATGGAGAATACACATATTCAATTTTTTTTCCTTGCTAACTCATTTCCTATAGCTTACCAACTACAATTATACATAGATTTAACTACATTATGATACCCATAATTAAATTCATCTACAACATTCTAAATGAACATGAATTCAACTAATAAATCATCTATAACAGAACATAAGACCATTCTCATACACTCGATAAAATGCACATCCATAAGACTTATAATAAAACTCATATATTAGATAAACACTTCTCTTTCAAAATATTTGTGCAACCAACTTCTTGGGAAGGATGTTCTACCCAACCATAAATTTTTGTTCCAAATCTCAATGACAAGTCAACCTCAAGATGGGGCTAGAAATCCACAAGAGAAGGGTGCCTCTCACAGTCCACTCATAGCTCACTATCCCACAACCCACTAGTATTCTCCTACAACTATCTCAAATTACCTCCAACTCTCTTCCTCTTGACCTCTACCCAAATGAAGGAATGTTCACCTTCACTGCTCTCAGTCCATCAGACATCCATTTAGTTTATTAAGGTCTCTTCGACACAAGTAACCAGGAATATCTCCACTGTGAACTCAAGGGAATTCACTGCCATGAAAAGAACCAGGAAAACAAAAACAAACACTTGTTTTTACAATGCAACTGACATAAGAGTTCACTCTTCAGGCCTGACAACCTATCTCTTCAATATTCAACTCCAAAATGCTCCAAAAACATTCTAGCATGCTCCAAAATTCTCCCAGCCTTATTTTTCTAGATCTAGTGCCCTTCTCCCCTACTCTATGATTATTGTTAATGTAAAACACAATGTGAAAAATCGTATGTTCTCCCCCATATGAATTTCCACTACTTTACCAAGAAAATTGACTTCTCACTCTGCCCAATCTTGATTGCTTCAACCCCATGCTTCCCATAAATATGGGATGTGACTCTCACACCCACCCTCTTAAATTATTTTAATGATTGGGCTCTCATTCACTCAAACATGAAATAGAACTTATCCACAATGATAATAAAATTTAGGAAAATGGGTTGAACTGATACCCATAATTAATTTCCCCTTTAGAATCATCTTAAACACTCACTTATATTGTGGAAAACTCAACCCCCATCTCTGTCCATATTCCCTAACAATTGGAATCACATTTTATTTATTAAAATTTAGAAAATATATCTGCATATTATATCACTTAGCCATAGCCATATTCATATCTACATTAAGCATGAATTAAACTAAGGATTATAATGGGGATGTTACGTTCCCCCTCCCCTACAATTGTTCATTGTCCTTGGTGCACAACACCATGCCAAAATACATATACAAATTTACATCATAACATTTATAAAATAAAATTCTAAAATTTGTTTACTATCCAATAGTAGTCCCAACCATAATCTCTCATTCTTCTCAACCTGTTGACCCAAGGAATGTGCCCCCTTCATGGCTCTCAATCCATTGCGATGCACCATTATTTTATCAAGACTATCTACATAGGTGACCAAGAACTATGAGGATTAGTTCCATAATCTAGATTCCCAAAAATGGAGTCTTTCATTTTCAAGTTCTATTTTCTTCAAAATTGACAAAATTTATGGGTATTCCTCCCGCATAGTTTCTTTCATGATCCCATGTTGCATATTCAGGACTAAAGTAGGTCCATTGAACCTTTAACAACTCTATGGATTTGTTCCTAAGCACTTTGACTTTCCAGTCTAGGATGTGTACTAGTTCCACCTAGAAATACCCTTTTTTTCCACTTGGATAATAGTCCAATCAATTATGTGGTTAGATTCAGACACATATTTATTTAATAATGACACATGAAATAAATTATGCACTCTCATGGATGAAGGAAATGCTATCATGTATGAAAATGGACCTATCTTCTCTAAGATTTAAAAAAGACCATAATATCTTTCTACCAACTTTGAGAAGCAAACCAATCTTAGCAATCTCCTTTTTTCCTTTCACTTTTATAAAAACATGTTTGTCCACTTTAAAATCTCTAAGAACTCTATTCTTATCTGCATAACTTTTTTTCCTGTCCTGGGTTGCCTTTAAATTATGTGTGATCTTTTTCATCTTCTCTTTCATTTCTCTCAACAAATCTAGCCCATTGACAGCTCTGTCTACTGGGTTATCCAAACTAACTGATGTGTTACACTTCCTACCATATAATTCTTCAAATGGGTTCATTTTTAATCAACCCTAATACCCATTATTGTAAACGAACTCTACTCAATGGATGTAGTCTTTTCACTTCGATGGTTGATCCATCACATACATTTTGAGCATGTATTCAATTATTATGCTGGTCCTCTTTGTTTTCCCATATGGTTCTGGGTGATATGCTATACTGAGATTTAAATTTTCCCCAAATCCTTTGAACAAGACTTTCCAAAAATTGGATGTAAACTTTGAATCTTTGTCTAAATATATTTTCTTAGGAACTCCATTTAGCCTGAAAAATTCTTTAATGTATATCTCTTCAATATTTGTTTCCTTGTGTGTAATATTTACTAGAATAAAATGCACATCCTTTGTTAATTTATCCACCACCACCATGATGGAATCATGTTGCTTCATTGTTCTGGGAAAATTTGTTTATTAATTGGGTTGGTTGTCATTGATGTCAACCCTTGAAGCAACTTTAGTAGAAAAATATGGTATCCCCATCAGTATGGTTAAGGGAATCAATATTGTTTGAGGTATAAAGGTATTAATATCAATGTATTTACAGGTAATACTATTCTATATGGATAGTACATGTCATGCCATTTCTGGTGATATCTAGAATGTCACATAAATCCTCACGGTTAGAGAGTTATGGCCTTGTGAAGTTGGAGAACCCTCTTGAGTTGTCTATAAGCCCCTAGAATGTCAAAGAAGTCAAATTATTCTAGAAACCCCTAGAAGAAGTTGACTAGTCAAAGTGGGTGAAACTAGGAGTTAATCATGGGTTAAGTTGTTGCAATAAGAAAATAATTAAAAAATAAATTAGTTGCAACTAGAAGTGGAGAGTTTATTGTTTATGGATAAAGTGGTTATAAGTGGGAAAGTGGTTAGAAGTGGGTTATCCCTAAAAGAAAAAAATTGGGTTAAGTTGGTTGGAAGGTAACCCCTAGAGGAAGTTACTTGGAGAGTATAAATAAGAGAGAAAGGGTCTCCTATTAGCACCTATTGAACACATTGAATATATATTATTGTGTAAGGTTTATTGCAGGTACTCATTGATACATATTAAGTTACATAAGTTTGAGGTAGCAAGAAAGGTTGACGGTGAAAGTTTTAGAGCTACATAAATACTAAAAAAAAGCTAGTTTTTGAGGTGTACGCAGGCTGCAGTGGAAGAGGTCACATACGTACATAGGATAGCAATATAAAAGGGAACATACAGTTGGAAAATCCATGAAATATTGATTTGTTGAGGGTGTCAGGTTCTCAGAGTCTGAAAGCAAGTTCCTAGGAAGGTCTGTAATGATCAAGTACAAAAGATCTATCTACAGGTTCAATGTTATGGGGGTTTGAAGTTTTTCCTAGAGAGAGTATTGGTTGTATGGAACTTACTGTATAATTCAAATCTATAGAAATACAATGCCGATATATTTGATATTTATCATTGGTACATATTGTTAGTGTTGAGGCATATCTTGTGTTTTTTGGTACATGGTTGAGGGCTTTTGGTTGTGAAGTTTGAGGCTTCATATCGGTGAGGGTTTAATGTCTAGTCCATGTGAGGGCTATTACACTTAATCATGATTGTATACACATGGGAAGATGACAAGAGAGATAAATATGAACTTGGTTAAGGGATATGTATGATGATGTATGGATATGTAACAACTATAGATTGCACACAATGATAGGTTGTAGTTTTATTTGACAGAGGCAACAAAATGTCTGAGTTTTAAAAAAGGTGAAAACCCTAGATTTTTGAATGTGTGCATAGGTTGCAATATAGACATGCTATGTACATACACAGGCTGCAGTATAGACATGGTGTGTACATATGTGATTTGAATCATGTACAGGTCATGTACCTGTTGGTACAAACTGACTTATGGTACATGATTTATTACAGTCTATTGGTACAGGCTGGTTACAAGTTGTTAGCACATATTGGTACAAGTTTACAGTGGCATATCTCACAGGGACATTGTGGAAATGGTTTCATCATTTGATACTTATATTTCAAGGACGTTGGATGAGGCAAGGGTAGGTGGTTGTAGCCACCTTCCGGTTGTAGCCTCCTTTTGATTGTAGCCATATAATTGGGGATTTGGAGCTTACCTCAGGTTGTAGCTTGAAAATAGAGGGGGTTGGAGCCTCCTTCCAATTTCAGTTGGAAAGAAAAGGAAGTTGGTGCTTCCAATGAATGTAATTCTTAAACACATATAAGAAACAAAATCATGTGGTTTTCTCCTGCATTGGGTTTCCACATAAAAATACTGGTGTACTATGTATGTGTATGATTGCTCATTGTTCATGGTTAATTTATTCTACACTTTTTGAATGATAATAGTAAATTGATCATAAATATAAACAACACTTATATACTGTGGTTAAAAAGGACTAAAAATCTCTATTACTGATTCACCCCCCCTCTTAGTAATCCAACAAGATTTGCTATGAAATTAATTGTACCCACTTCACATTTCCATTATGGAATTGGAAATGGTTGTAACAACCCTATTGTATGTCTATGTTCAGTTGTAACATCCCGCTCTGGCGCACTGAGAAAACTTATTCTTTGAGGACACTTGCTCGCAAGTGATCCGGACTATTATGATATTAAAACATTTGTCCTTGATTATGATGCGTTATGATAGATGACATGATGTTTTACTACATTGACATAGACATGTGCTATTGACTTGGTTTTACTGAGTCTACAAGGTTTTGGACCTTGAGGATGTATAGGCATCGATGGAACCCCTTGGACTCTGGATCAAGTCAGGGAGTGTGTTATTGGGGTTTGATTGTTTTATTGTGATTTTTGTACATTTGATTAGATGATATGATGCAGACATGTTCTGACAAGATTGTTGATGATGTAGGCTGACGATAGCTTGCCGACCAGACTCACATATGGAGTAAAGGGGCCACACATGACTACCAGAGAGGTTGAGGGAGAGGTGTGGACAACAACCCTGCCACAGCCTACTAGCACTCCCACCGTGGCTCGAACTATAGGTTAACGATTACCTAGTTCGAGAGGACCCACGATGCCTTGAGGGAAGACTGTGACAGTCGCTCATGATGATTCTAAGGGGCGCACAATAAGGCTGGGTCCTTATTCCGTAGAAGCCCTTTGTCTCCCACAAGTTCACCTGGCAGAGTATTGACTCCAAGGGTTATTGATGTCTACCAATCAGTCAAGAAGCGAGTGGCACCCTTGGAGCACATGGAAAATCCTGAAGGGAACGTCGCGCAAAAGAAACAAAAGGGAAAGTGGCACCCTTGGAGCACGTGGTGCGTCCTGAAGGGAATGTCACGCAAAAGAAACAAAAGAGGCGAGTGGCACCCTTGGAGCACGTAGTGCGTCCTGAAGGGCACGTCGTGTTGATGATGATAAAGGAAGGAACCTAGATGGCCCTAAGACGGACAACACATTAATAAATTTAAAAAAAAACTTCCCTAATTAAATGTCTGAAACTTTGCTAGGGGTAAAATTTTGTCTACCCTTGAGAAAACATCTCTAAAAATTTAAATTAGTAAAATTCAAAATAAAAACCCTTTAAGTAATAATTTTGGTCTTCATAAATTTTTGGGGTAAAATGAAGAGAGTAAGAAATTAATTAAAAGCTGTGGATATAAAATATAAAGAAGAAATTAATTATTTTTAATTTTTGATAGTTTAAAAAGATGTTGAATTAATAATAAAAGGGAAAAAGGGGTTAAATTGCAACTGCCATTTTTAGCTCTAATAAAAAGGGGAAAGAGGGAAATTATAACATTTAGGAAACTAGGGAATGGAGGTAACTTAAAAAGGGAAAGAGGGGAACTTATGGTAAAAGGCGAGGTCAACTTAGTAAAGAATCTGCAATTAAGAACCTTCTAAAGTGAACTAAATTAGCAACTTCATTTTAGGGAAAGTATTTAAAACCTGTAAGGGAATCTAGGGACACCTAGGAGTAAAAATAGGAGTAACTCTAGGTGGGTGAAGGAAATAAGACAAATTATTAAATTAAAGAAAATAATTATTGGAGGAATGTGGGGGATGAATGACACTTGTACGAAGGACAATTTTTAGAAGATTTTTATTAAAACTTAAATTAAATGAGATTTAGGGAAAGTTTGGAAGTTCTAAAACTCTATAAAAGAGAGGAAGGAGAAGGAAGAAGGGGATGGGAGATGTTAGCGTAATGTTACGTTGTCGTATTAGTGACTTGATTGACTTACTTGTGAGGAGTTGGGATTTCCTAGCTCGGAGAGGAGTGGTAGCTCGGCCTTGCGAGGCGAGCTAGGAGCTAGACGTACCATCTGGATAATGTGTGGCCCTTTTGCAGCTCGGGGTGCTAAGGGGGAAGCAGAGTACCCCTAGCGTTGGCTGGGAGGTACTGGTGAGGTCTTGACAGTCGGTGAGAAAGAGCGGCATGGAGCGTGCGGACATCACCCGGAGTAGGAAATCAGGCAACGGCATGTTTTTCATTTTGCATGATAGAAGGTACTAGGACCTTGGCCCTCTCTTATTGTTATCAACATTTTTTTTTATCTTGGCTTGTGAGATGAAAACTACTTGGCTTAGCTCTGCATGGGTTCTCATCGAATTGATTGGTTTTCCTTTGTGTTCCTCAGCGATTGTAATTGTGTTACGGTTATAAAAATATTTCTTCTTACTCTGTTGTTGCATGTCGGTATTGGATAAAAGATATTTTATGACCTCGACATTGTCTACTTTCCTTGGTTCTTTGTGATCTACAGCTATGCCTTACGTTTCTTTTGTCTGCATTTTTCTGTTAGCATTTCCATGCATTTTAGTGGAAGAAACCCCCTCGATTCAACACCCTTCTTTGCATTTTATTTTTGTTTTTATTTCTCTGCGATTGGGGAGGATACCCACACGATTTTCGACCACTTAATTCTGTGTTTTGCCTATTGTTTCCTTTGTTTTTGACTACATTCCTGTACCGATTGTGGGTGTTTTTATGACTATGTTTTTGTATTACTGTGGGCGTTTATATATCATTGTGGGCGTTTTTGTATTACTGTGGGCGTTTATATATTACTGTGGGCGTTTTGTATTACTGTGGGCATTTATATATTACTGTGGGCGTTTATATATCAATGTGGGTGTTTTTGTATTATTGTGGGCATCTATATATTACTGTGGGCATTTATATATCACTGTGGGTGTTTTTGTATTACTGTAGGTGTATATATATCACTGTGGACGTTTTTGTATTACTGTGGGCATTTATATATCACTGTGGGCGTTTTTGTATTACTGTGGGCGTTTATATATTACTGTGGGCGTTTATATATCACTGTTGGCATTTCTATATTATGAACTATGGGCCTGAATATCCATGTGCAGAGAAAAGAATGTGCCACTTCAATTCACCGTCGATCCCATACTTATATTTTACTCATTATCTGCTTGGAAATCCTTGTATAAAAATTTAAATTTAGAAGCACTGCAGCACAGGTCTTTAGGAATTGATTGTTGGGATCAACCTTTAAATACGCTCCACATAAATTATTTGAAGTACTAACACTTGATCAAAATCAATTGATTATTAATGATTTTACATAAAATTGATATGTAATTTTAAATATTCTTTTGATTTATTTATAATAACTATTAATTTATCTGTTCATTGATTTATCCGTTCATTGGGTTAAGAGGTATTGTTTTCAGTCTGGTATAAAGGAGATTTGTAATTAATTTTATGTTCAAGTAGAGTTAATACATGGTATTTAAAAAATTATTAATAACAAAAATATTTTAATCTATACCATAAATAAAATATTTCATTATCTACTTAAAAAAAATATTTTATTATCAATTTTAAAACATTTCAATGTTGTGATAAGTATGAGGGAGTTTTTAATTCCTTTAGTCTTCAACATGGAGTTCACACATATGAAGTATCCTAATCTATCTTATTGCTAATATTCCTGGTAATGTTAATGTTAATGTGGTCATCGTTTTATGGTAATGATATGTAATTGTTATAGATAACATGTAAGGGGTAAGGTGATTGTCATTTTATTTAGTTATTATAATATAAAATTTAATATGGTTATGATATTATGGTGATAATGTTATGGAGCACACTATGTACTAGTTTTCCAAGTTTCATAAACGAATCAATTAGGATGGTTAGACAATTGGTTTTCTTTGGGGCTTTGGCACTGCTCCGTTTGATTGTGTAGTTGTGAAGATGACTCTTAACAGCGAATAGCTTAATGCGTGCATGCAAACATGCCATAGTTGTTTTAGTAGTGGACTAAGTTTTTCATACATAGCTTCTATGCAATGTTTAAAGTTTGGGCATATAGAACATTAATGGGCTATAAAAGTAGTGTTATAATAGTTGAAGATAATAATTTAATAGATTTAGTCTTATGTTGGTGTATAAAAATATTATTATAATGGTTCAAGATATTAATTGCACAATTGAGTTGTAATTAGGTATTTATCTATGTCAAAAAGTTCTTAAAAATTTCAATTTTTAGGTGAGAAATTTTGGGAACTTAACTAGCCTTTGCGGTTGAGGATTTTAAAACTTTATGAAGTTAAGTCTATAGTTAAAGCTCATAAACCTATTGATTGAGTCAGTAAATCAAACTTATCTATATATAAATTGTAGTTATGATGGCTATGTTTCCTTTGGAGTTCATTGCTCTTCCTAGTATAGTTGTTCATAGCAGGATGGCGTTACAGATAATTAGATTGTACCATACTAAATTGTTCGGCTTTGAGCAAGAGATTCAGTTCTAAATTATTGATGTTTAATATTAAGTAATGGTTATACTTGGTTGTAAACAATATTTGCTTGGTCTGCTTATGTCGGGCGGGATGTAAACACCTCAATGTTCCTCAGAACAGTCGCCAGCCCTGAGACCTTAAATGGTTAAAATTGATGGGAACCTGGGCTTGAGCGTTGCTTATGTGTCTTGGAGGTCCTAACCATTGCAGGGTAGGATGGATGGGTAGTCAATCTTATTATTTGTCGGTTGATTGTCGTTCATTGTTTGTAGAGGTTTATGTGCATCTTAGATCTTTATGTTGATATCGTAGTTGCAGGCGTCATGATTTGTCATCATGTGGTGGTGCAGAGTATAATGTTTGGTTACCCTTGCACACACGCTCACACACAAAAAAAAATTGCACTTGTTATAAGAGGTTTGTCGCCGTAACGAGGAGGTACGTTACATCCGTCTTCACATTCTGACATTCTAAACATCTAGATATGTAATTAGCCACTTCTTTCTTCATTCTTGGCCCAAAGCATTGGCTTCTTATAGCTACAATTGATTTTTGATCTCCTAGGTGCCCAACATATGGCACATTGTGCATTTCCCTCAACACTATATTTTTTATCTCACTAGAATTTGGCACATATATTTTTTTCTCTATACATGGACATCCCATCCTCTTTCAAATCATAATAATTAATTTGCTGCTAAAAATTATCTTGTTTTAATGTTTCTTTTATTTTTAAACATTGTCGATCTAAATTTGCAACTTCTAAAATTTTGTCTTTTAAATCTATGTTAAACATGTTAATGGATGAAATATGCATTTCATGAGCTCTTCTAGTGAGTGCATCAACCACCTAATTTTTCTTTCCTTTTATATGCTTAATTTGAAAGTCATATTCACTGTAGAGGACTCCACTCCACTCCACTCCTTTCCTTTTATATGCTCTTTTAATTTTCTAGACTCATAGCACACCACATGATCCTTTTGAGTGAGGACTCCATTGATTCCTTCCTTGCACACACCAGTGCACACTACAAAATATTCATTTGGATATGCAATCTTTAATATTGGTGCACTTGTCAAAATATATTTCAACTATAGAAAATTTTCTTCACATTTGGGAGTCCATTCAAATTTCACTCCCTTGTTTTGCAAAGAAGTGATTAATATTGAAATATTTGAAAATCCTTTTATGAATATTTGATAATAGTAAAAAATACCCATAAAATATATGCACTCTATCCCATTTTTTGGAATTGGACATCCTCTAATGGATCTTATCTTCCTAGGATCAACTACTATCCCATCTGCTCAAATAATATGCCTCAAGTAGTGAATATATTTTTGATAAAATATGAACTTACTTAGATTTTCATATAGCTTTTGCTATCTCAAAACTTGCAGCACCATTTTTAAATGATTCTCATGATCTTATTTTGTCCTTGAGTAGATGTGAATATCATCTAAGAAAACACTTACAAACTTGTCCAGGTATTCCTTGAACACTCTATTCATCAGGCACATGAAAACAACTTGGGAATTCGATAGCCCAAATGCTAATTTCATAAATTCATAATTCCCATATATTATTCTAGATGATGTATTATTGATATCCTCTTCCTTTACCCTAACTTTATGATAACATGATCTCAGGTCAATATTAGAAAATATTCCTTCACCTTTTAGCTAATTAAAAAGATAATAAATCCTTGAAAAATTATATTTGTTCTTTATAGTGAGCGTATTCAGTTGTTTGAAATCAATACACAACCTTAAGGTTCCATATTTATTTTTCACAAAAAGAACTGGGGCTCCCTAAGGTGACACACTTGGGAATATATACCCCTTCTTTAACAACTCTTCAATTTGCATATGCAACTCTTTCAATTTTGGTGTTCCCATTTTATAAGGTGTCTTGGACACTGGGCAACTCCTGACACCAAATCAATGGAGAAATCAATGTCTCTCTTTGGTGGAAATCCTAGGATTTCCCAAAAAACATATTCAAAATATTTCAATATTGTATGGTATTAAATAATTGCCACTTTATCTTTGGTTGCCTCTTCCATATGGGATGCAAAAATTTGGCATCCTTTCTTGAAACTCTTTTTTAGTTGCATGGATGAAATTTATTTAACAACTAGAGCTCTTGGAATACCTTTAATATTTCCATCCTTCCCTCCCTCATCAAGACAAGTTATTTTATTTTTGTACTAGTCTAGGACAGCATGGTTTTTCTCCAACCAATCCATTCCAATTAGACAATCATATGAACTGTAATACCCATATACTTCTAGACATCACTAATATTCATAAACAATTCTATTTCGTAAACTGAAAATTTAACTTCTTAACATAATAGTGATTCTCATAACAACAACTTAGATTTATCACTAAATACTGATTTCATGACAGAAAGAAATAATTACATAACTTAACAAGTACCTGGATCTGATGCTAATTTCTGTTCCCTCCTTGCCTTGTTGCTGCTTTTCTGCTCCCTGCTACACAGATCAATCCTGCCACAAACAGAAAATAACTGCCCAAAACTACTGTCCTCCCTGCCAACTAGGAAAACTACCTAGCTCCAGGATATCTACGGATATCCTGGCCCTCCGTGCCCAAAACCTTCAGCAACTCAGTGCCTCTCCGAATCAAAAGTCATAGTCCAGAGCACTCTGTTCCTTGCTCACAGCAAGCCAACAGTCCACAAAATATCATAGGCTCACAGCCAATACCACAGTGCACAGAAAATCGCTGCTCACAGCAAAACACAATCGTCCACAACATCCATTCCGTCCCCTCCCATCGAATGGTGCGCACATCCCCCTCTTCCCGTCCCTTATTCCTCCCTATCGACTCACACACTTACTCCTTCAACCACCCTCCATCCTCCATCTGTAATGATCCCAAGCCAAATTCTTTCTTGGAATCACTAACTACTACTACTTTATTGAGTTATTAAGTACATACAAGATTCATCAACACATGGAGATCACAATATATTCAAGATGTAGAAGCACAAGAAAAGATCTGACCTTTTTATTATGAGAAATGTAAGATCAATACAATAGATGGCCGATCTGGCATAAACCTCAGATGGTCGTACAAGCAATAGATATGAGCTGCTACAAAATGCTCTCGCTAATACAAAATAATGCCTCCAAAGGCGAAATAAGAAATGAAGATCAATACAAGTAGATTTGAATGCCAAACTCTCCAGCTGAAGAATACCACGCTCCAATAGAAGGCTGAAACCCACAATAACTCGGCCCTACTACCAAAAGTGTTCAATCACCCTAAGAAATATGCCAATGGATAGATCGGGTGATGGTAAGAATAACCCAGGTGCCTGAATCTCCAAGATCCCTCTCAATATCCGTAGATCTGAATTTCCCACTGAATGGTGTGCCCCACTAGATGACTGAAACCCTAGCTGGTTCAGCCCTGATGAAGGAGGCCTCCAAATGCTCTGAAACTCTCCAAGAATATAGATCAGGCGATGGTAAGAATAATCCAGGTGCCTGAATCTCCAAGATCCCTCTCAATCTCTGTAGATCTGAATTTCCCACTGAATGGGTTGTCCCACTGGATGACTGAAACCCTAGCTGGTTTGGCCCTGATGAAGGAGGTCTCCAAATGATCTGAAACTCTCCAAGAATATAGATCAAGATATGAGAATCCCGTGGGAGAAGTTTCAGACTCAGATCTCAAGCAGATCTCCCTAGATCTGAATTTTACTGAATTACAAGACGTCTCCTATGACTCCAAGATGTCCCAATCTGCAGACAAATGTAGAATGATGATAACCCTCTAGAAAATACCTCAAACTGATTGTTCTCTCCCTTCTAAAGCACTAGATGGAGATGGGCTAAGACTAGAATGGTGTGGAGGAGTCTTTCATCCCCGAGACCAAGCTGCGGAACAAGGTGAGTGGATATTTCACCACTGAGTTGCTCACAAGGGTTTGTACAACAAACCCCCAAACTG
>JASDQU011104679.1:3847-29478 GCA_032191745.1 Picea mariana
TATAATGAGGGGTAAAGGGGTCATATCCTGAAAGAACCAATGATATTTTCCAATAGCTGCAAAAAATCTGACTAAGGTGCAATTGCAACCCATAATCACCACCTAGGTAGAAAATCCTAGTTTTGGTCACTAAGTTACCTCGGTCAAGTGCAACAAGGGACTCTTGGCCTAAGAAATTGGTCACGGTCCGAGTAACCTCTCAAGAGCTAGGTAGATCAAGGAGGCACATGTGGAACAACCGAACCTTGGCACTCACCCCTTCACAAGTATTTCCATGCCTTATGAATTTGGAATGCTTGACTTGGGGGGATTTTTGGTTTTCCTATTTTGTCAAATTCAAAGTTTTGAATGTGAACAAGATAACAAGGTTTTTTTTAGATGCCTACCCCTAAGATCCTAACTTAGACTAAAAACTTATTTTGTGCCCCTCCCGTGGAGGCTAAAATTAGTTTTTAATTGTTGATTTTATGATTAAGTAGGCTAAAAGACTGGGGTCATGGACTAGTGTCGTTGAATTTAAATAATGTAATTTTGAAAATTTTCTAAAGATGTCTTGATTCTTTCTGATCCTCCTATATCGCTTGTGAGAGCAGGGAGGAGAGCATACTTTGAATTCAATTATCTAATAGGATTTTTTGTGTGTGGCCAAATGCTTTTGTGTGCAAGAAATGAGATGGTGTCAAAAACATTTTTAATAAGTTATAGTGCAAGATTGTAAAATGTGGACATCGTGGGGTCCTTTACAAGTCTTGTTTAATTAACTTACTAGATTTTTTTAGACAAACCTTGTGGAATTCAAAAGACCTAAATCACTGGCAATGTGGACATGTGGGTCTTTACTGATCTTTTAACTCCCTAGGTCATTTTTTAATCTAATAAAATTGAAACTCTCCTAGATTATGAATCATGTAGACGTATGGGTCCTTACTAATCTTTTAAACTCCCTAAGTTATTGCTTGCTTAGTGAAAAAATTTGAAACTATCCTAATTTGCAAATATTTGGGCATGTATGGGCCCTTTACAACTTTAAGGTTTGTTTCATTTATCCAAAGCAAACTAAGAGGTGCTCAAGGGGGGATTTGGCCTCTCCTAAATGATGATTTTATAGAGGGATATGGAATTTCTTTAGGCACCATTTTCTTATTTCCCAGGGTCACTCAAAGTAGAGTGAGGGAAAGAGCATACTAAGAGTGTCACAATTGGTTCCTAGTCCCAAGCGATTCATGATTGTGAAAACAAAAACAAATTAACTAAAAATTCAAATGCTCTAATTGGCCATCCACGTTGCAACAAAAAGGAAAGAGTTGTGGTTATTTTTAGTCCTTTTATTGTCTAGGTTGGCTAATTATTTATGCAAGGAAGAATTCTAAGTATGATTCTTCTTATTTACAAAGTGCTGGAAATGAAATCCTAAAGTCTACTTTTTTGAAGCCAACTAAAAAATCTCTACAAAAAGTGAGAAAAAGAGTTATGTACGGGTTGTAGAGGTATCAATGGCGCTAACCATGTAGAGTGCGCAAATGGTGCAAACAACGTGAATCAAACACATATAAACTGCGCTAATAGCACATACTTGCATGACTAGCACATACGCAAGACCGCCGATGAGAAGGGAAATTTAAATGAAATTATCCTAACCATAAGCCCGGTTACTTGGTTTGAAAGCTTAGGTCGGTTAGTTTCTGGACCTGCACAAACAAATTAGTGAAAATAAGAGTTTTAAAGGCTTAAATGGGGATAATTTTGTTTATATCCCTAGTGGAGTCTCCAAATTGTTGTGTTGGTTTTGTCACTTGGGTGAGCAGAAAACCAACCACTAAGATACTTTTTCAAGCAAACAAAGTACCACAATCAAATGTTAGTTGGTTAGTGGGCCAACAAGTAAAGTAAACAAGCAATGAAAAGGAAATAATAATAAAACTAAAACATGCAAGAATTGCAACACAAAACTAAAAATTGGAACAAGAGATAGTCACCAACATATAAGTTTTTCTTAATAACAGCTTAGAGAAATACAGGGAGCTTGTGAGTTCCCCTCTTCCTCCTTGGGAGGGTCTTGAAAGTACCCAACAAATAAATCCTTATCCTCTTACAATGAGATAATGACAACAAAGAATTATCACCAAATTCTCAAGAGGTGAGAAGATTGGCCTTTGCTATGGGCATTGGAAAGATTCTATGAGAATAATGGACTCTCAAGTGGAAATTTCAACAACATAACACTACATATGAATTTTTTATTTAGTGCATACACCGAGCTTGTATTTATAGGATTCATTCAATCTTTTTCAAAACTAGTTTACCATGTGAATAGGGGTTCTTCATGTAGGTACCTACCCTAGTCATTAAATGGCCCCAAGGCTAGATTTATACCTGGATTGGACGACTTATTGTGGTACACTTGAGATGGAAATTGGTGAGGCTCGAAAAGAATCATAAATGCATTGTTTCCACATCAGGGTGGGTTTTTTCAATGAAAGTCACGCTACTCACACTATTAGCGCGGATTTGAGTGTGTTAGTCGGTGTTGTTTGGTGTAGAAATTCCATTGGATGACCACGCTAAAATTTGGGGATACATTTTATATATTTTTGTGACTTTTTTGAATGTAGTCTAGTAATGTTGAAGGTATTTTGTTTGGTGTGTTGCACCGGTAATTTCTTCGGCCATCAATTGTATTGTTGTGAGAGATTTTCTGAAGCTACTTCAACAAAATGAACTTTATGCGAATCTCTCGAAACATTCTTTTGTTCAACATATAATATATTGAATTGGTTCTATCATTAATGCACATGGAATTAAGGTGGAAGTTCTCAACAATTGGTGTATTCCTTCCAATTTGAAATATTTAAGGAGTTTTCTTGGTCTTGCCAACTTCTATTGTAAATTCATCTCCATTTTTTCAGAAATTGCCTTACCTTTACATTAGTTGACATGGAACAATGTTGTTTTCAAGTATGGACACAAGAACATTCTCATGATTTTAATCTCTTGAAATAATTTTCCACCTATACTTGTTTTGCTAGATCTCTCACAATGTTTTGAAATTGAGACTGAAGCTTCACAATTTTCACTTGGAGCAATTTTAATGCAAAATGGTCATCCAATGGCTTATCATTCATATATATTTTTAGATGCCAAAATAAAGTACTCCAGTTATGATAAAGAATTGTATGCCTTGGTTCAAGCTATTAAATATTGGAGACACTATGTGATGGGCAAAGAAACAATTGTACATACTAATCATTTACCTTTGAAGTTTCTTCAATCCCAAAACAAAATTGAAGAAGCTTGACATATGAAATGGGCATCATATTTACAACAATATCATTTGGTGATCAACTACAAAAAGGGTAGCACACATATAATGGTTGATTGTTTGATTTGGCCACATTCATTTCATGCTTGATCCACAATTCTATATGCAAAATTATAATGCAACAATAAATAGATTGACACACAAGAATAAAAATGTGTCAGAATACAAAATGTGTAGAGAATGACAAAGAAAACATTGGAAGTGAGAAGTAAATGACCATCGATTCATTTAGAAGAGATCAGTGCCCTCTTAATACTATGCAGGGCAACTTTTTCCTCTGTAGCAATTGTAGTTACAAAAGAAGTTGTTGCTTTCAAAGATGTCGTTTCTTTATTTTTGAAGCGTCCTCTTAACCAGACTTGCGAGGGTGTTTCCCCAACAACTGACTGACATGAATGGCATGCTAGAATTTAATTTAGAAACGCCTTGCTTAACTAGACTGGCGAGGGTTGTTTACATTTCGACTAACTGACACAAACTAACATACTAACATTCATTCAACAACTCCTTGCTCAACCAAAACTGGAAAGAGAAGAATACAATAGAAATAGCTGCCTACATGCTAAACTCTCTTGTGATGAGTGGTGAAGGAAGGGGGGCGCTCTTCCTAGTGGCCCAATTCCTCCATGTTTAGATCCAGAAGCGTCCCCGCTTCCTCCGGAAAATGAAAATTTTTGCACTGCATTCTCGCTAATACTTTCTCTAATTGTGTCGGGACCGTATCTGAGTGAGCATAGATAATGAGATTTGCCTTAGAATCGTTGCTTGGCCCACAAGATCCACACATGAGCTTCCTCAACATGTGCCTTAAATAAAAGTGCCCTAGAAAAACAAAGGGTGTGTCTAATACACCCTAGCTTATTAACTTCTTCAACAAAGAAAGGATACCTATGCAAATGATTTTTCCTAGTTATACTGCATTTGTAAGAATTCTGTTTTCCGAAAGCTTTCTCAATAATTTGTTTGACAAAAGAGGAACTTCCAGGCAAATTGGTATAATATGTTGGCACTTGTGTTGGAGTATATAACCTGCTGGCTGGGACTATTGGAACAAAAACATGCTTTGACAAAAGAAATGTTGGAGACACACAAGGCAATGATGGAGGCGAAGTAGGGCCCGAATGAAAAACTCTGTCAGGTTGGCACGCTATCAAAGCCATGTATCGGGGAGTGAGGTGGTAGGAAGAGGTGTTGTGAATAGAGGCTTCCGAAAAGAGATCAATGGTGTGTTAAATAGAGAAAGACAGGGGCAATCCCGTGGGTTGGAGGAATACCTTGGCAACTTCTTGGAGTGGGGGAGCCATGTCTTAATGTGTTGGGTTGGTCAGATGGTTTGGTTTAATGGGGTGAACCAAACACAATGAAACATATTTTCTCATAGTGACTTGCTTAACGGGCGCTTCCGATCAGAGGCTGTATGGAATGAGGAGTAGAGGAAGTCAGTACATAGGTGCGTCCCTCATGTTGCAGGTGATATTTATGAAATTTGACATGATAAACAACATTATGGGTTTGTTGGAAGGGGAATCCAAGTAAGAGGTTAGCACAATATAAAGGTGAAACATCAGACACCACAATATCCCGGGAAGGGCCAATAGCGAAGGTCACCGCACAACACCGGAAGACAGTGAGGCATCAACCTTCAATTTCTACACATCTGAGTTGATATAATTCACAGCGTGGAGTAGTTTAAGAGTTGTAGACATTGGAACAAGTCCTAGGAGATGAGGTTCTTTTGGCTTCCATTGTCCAGGATCAGAGTAGCCAATTCATGCTTAATTTGACAACTATGGGTAAACAGGGGCACGAGAGAGGTGCCATGTTCATTAGTGGTCATTAGAATTAGAGATGGGTCAACTTCTATAGGATTTTCAAGAGAAACAACTCCAAGAGGGTCAGGGGAATCATATTGAATGAAATCAACAAAAAGAGTTTTGTTGGGGAGAAGATTCTGAAGTGCCTGATAGTCGGCAGAAGCATGTGAGTTGGTCTTGTGGAAGTTACACTAGGTTGAATTATTGGGGGAGGTGGGTGAGGCATGCGAACTAGGGGAGGGAATAATAGGTGAAGTACCAGCATTAGAGGGACCAACTTGGGCTTGGGGAGAGTGGTTTCGAGGTTTCACTTTATGTTCCATGGCTAAGGCCCTAAGAAAGGCCTTGTCCAAGGAAGAGATTTCAAACAAATCCAATTCACAACGGAGATGAATTAATAAACCATAATTGAATTTAATAATTAATACATCTTTCGGATCGGTGATGTGCAGTTGAATGCACAATTTTCAGAAGATCTTGATGTATCCCTGGACGAACTGAGTGGAAAGTTGCCAAAGATGCAACCATCTGGTGAGGAGGTTCTGGAAATAACCCGGTGGGTAGAAGCATTCTTTGAGAGCCTGGCATAATATATCCCACGTCGTAATGTGTGGTTCTAGTGTCTCGACCGAGTCGTCTCTATCCATGACACATGAATAATTATCCAGTTGAGTGTCCCACAATTCTGCACAATTCCCTCGTATTGTAGACCGATGATCTGAAGCTTCATGTCTTATGTCATCTCAGGACATGTACGAAATTATGTGGAGAGACTGTGAAGCCAAGAGTTGACATTCACGCCATTCATTTGGCTCGCAAACTTCGGTAATTGGAAGCGCGTATCGAGCTGCATGGGTGTTGGATATTTGTGTTGTTGCAAATGGATTATCTCCTGGAGAGCCATCATTAAATCCTAAATTGGAGTTGTGGTAGTGGATGCAGAATCCTCTGTAGATGTCTCTCTTCGCGGCGACAAAGTTTTCATTCACCACAGATGTCGACCTATCACTAAATGTTATCCTGAGAATAGATGACCTCCTAAGTGCACTGAAAAGGCACCTAGTACCTTGAAGAGGGTGTGTGGAGAATGGTGAAAGATGAACATGCTACAAGCCCTGTGGAGGGCACACTGGAAGTTCTGAGAAGGACGTCTGGCTCTGAGAAAAAACAAATTGTTGGATGGCCTCTCTTCTGAATTCTGTGGCTAAGTAGAAGCTGGCTTAGATCCAGGCTCTGATACTAATTGATCCACAATTCTTAAAATGCAACAACAAAATAGACTGGCATGCAAGAATAAAAACGCTGCATAATACAAAGTGCAGAGAATGACATAGAAAAACATTGGAAGTGATAAGTAAATGACCATTAATTTCTTAAGAAGAGAGGAGCACCCTCTTAATACTATGCATGGCATCTTTTTCCTCTGCAACAGTTGAAGTTACAAAAGAATTTGTTGCTTTATTTATGAAGTGTCCTCTCAATCAAACTTGTGAGAGATGTTTCCCCAACAACTGACTGACATGACTGACATGCTAAACTTTATTTTAGAAACACCCTGCTTAACTAGACTGGCGAGGATTTTTTAAATTTCGACTAACTAACACAAACTAACATACTAACATTTATTCAACAACGCCTTGATCAACCAAAACTGGCAAGAGAAAAATACAATAGAAATAACTGCCTACATGCTAAACTCTCTTGTGTTGAGTGGTGAAGGAAGGGGGGTTCCCTTCCTGGTGGCCCAATGCTTTACCTGTACTCACCACTTCCCATCTTGGATTTCAAACTTGGGCTACACAATATCTGTATGATCTAGATTTTGGGAACATTTACAAGAGTCTCCAACATCCAACTTCTTCAAACTTAGTTCCTCTACAAGAGCTTCATATCAAGGAAGGATTGTTGTACAAGTTTGATAATTTATGTGTACCCCATGATCACCACCAAGCTCTACTTAAAGAGGTACATTCTACTCCATATGGTGGTCACTTTTGCAAGTAAAAGACTCTTCATGATGTTCAATGTTTTTCCTACTAGCCTCACATGTAGCGGGATGTTCTTCATTTTTTGAGGTATTGTGCAGTATGTTGCCACTCCAAACCATCTATTAGAAAGCTTGGTTTGATTCTCCCTTTGCCCATTCCTTCCAGTCCTTGGGAAATGATTTCTCTATATCTCTATAATGGTTTTCCCATGATTGTTCACCACCATGATTGCATTTTTGTGATTGTAGATATATTTAGTAAGATGGCCAAGTTAATTTTGTGTCACAAAACTAGTTCTGCTAATGAATTAGCTTAGATATTCATTAAATTTGTTTGGAGATCCTTTGGTCTTCCCATAATTTTTATGTATGATCTTTACTCACATTTTGTAGGCCATTTTTGGCATTCCCTTTGGAAAATATTGGGAAATCCTCTTAATTTTTCCACCACCTTTCATCCACAGACTGATGGTTAAACCAAAGTGATTAACCATACCTTAGTACAAAGTCTTCGTATATATCATCAAACTTCTCCAGCCAATTGGGTTTTGAGTCTTACCCATATTGATCATGCATATAACCAAGTAGTTCACTCCTCCACTGGTCATTTTCCCTTTGAGGTTTGTCATGTTTTTTAGCCTTCGACTCCCTATGAGGTTCCCTTATCTTTACCTCTTCTAGCTACATTTCATATTCAAAAAGAGAAAGATAAGGCACGCAATTTTGTTCAACACTTGAAGTATCTCCAAGTGAACATCATTTAGATTCTTCAAAAGACTCAAGAAAACCATAAACAATTGATGGACCAACATCGTGTTCAATCACCATTTGAAAGTTGGCAACAAAGTATGGTTCAATTTGGACACATGTCAATTTCAGGATAGAATATAGTACGACCAAACCCATTTGATATGGTCACCACTGAATCAGCCAACAAGTGTTTGAAAAACTTTTCCACCTTGATCTTCCAACTCTCTTGGGCATTCATGATGTGGTGGTCAATGTTGATCTTATCAAACCATATCATGAGTCAAAATTAGAGATAGAGGTCCTAACCATTCATCCTATAGACATCATTCCTGAGTTTTAGCCTCCACTTGATGTAGATCAAGTTTTCGACTAGAATAATTGCTAGAATTGTCATGGATATACCACCTCTTACCTTGTTGCTAAATAAGGCTAATTTCTGAATTAGTCTCATTATATTTCTTGCTACTAGAAGCAACAACATTTTCCCTCTCTCCTAAAATCATTGGAGGCCAATGCTTCTTCTTTCTTCCATGATTCTTAATGCATTCCTCTTTGATGAATTTGTTGTAGATATGGGCATTCTTAATAGCTTGGAGGAGAGGGATCTTGACAAATAATTTTTTGAGTTATCACGGAAGTTCATTTTATGAGTATGTGTAAGTTTTCTTGGTGTCTATACTTTTAGGATAAGGCGGGTTTGGTTCAAGGATAGGTTGTTTTTGTAGAGAAGATTCCTCTTTCCCATGGCTTGTATCTTCTATAGGTTCTGTAATGAGAGGAGGGGTTTTTAATGCCTTCCCTGATCTTGGATTGATGTCTTGAAGATACATAGAGTAAGTGATATTTAAAATACCATGGATATTCCACTGGAATACTTCATCACAATAGATCTTATCATTTTCTAAAATCTTAGATTATGCAATTTATTTCCTTAGATCCCAGATTAATTATTACTAGCTTATTGCTCAAATTTATGAAAATAACTTAATATGAAAATGAAAGAAGAGGAAAATATACACACAATCAACATGATTTAACACAAGATGTATCCTAGGAAACTCGATACAAGAGAAAATCTAGCCAGAAGGTCAGGCATATGCTATGATATCTTTTCTTTGGTTATGAAAATGCAAATACAAACATAGGCACATCCACTATGGGGTTGCCTATGACTCTATGGCTTGAATAGATACTACAAAATATTCTTCCTGCATCAGTTATGCTCTCAAATCCCACTCCTTAGATGCTCTGCTCGACTATGGAACAAGTACAATACAAAAGAATGGAACCCCTTCTCTTCCTAGTAGCCTAATAGTTAACATAGCTTGATAGTCATCTAGGGTTAAGGTTTTTGCATCCTCAATCGTCAATTGGTGATAAGGTTTTGGACCTTATAGATTATTATTGAAATTCCACATGTGTCTATCCCCACTTTTGTGAGTAATGGGGGCTAACATGACATCCACTTGTACCATGGTGATCAACAAGGTAGGTCAACTTGGGAGAGGTGTAACTTATGCATACAAGATCCAATTGAGGCAATATTTACACCATTGGAAAGGTGTCAATGTGTAGAATAACGTTAAGGGGTTGAGAGCAATTATCACAAAATTTTGACCCCAAAAAATGTCATTTTATGCCTCAAAATGGATCTGGAATATTCCAAACCCCAAATCTCCAAATTGGGATCTGCCACTAAAATGGGCCTTGCAAGCCAATTCGTCCAAATTTTCCACCCAAGAAGTATATATGACAAATTATATGATAATCCATTTTGGATCAGTCGGTTTGGTAAGTAATATCATTATTGTACACCTATTGGACCTACCTATTACACCTATTGGACCTACCTATTGTTCAGATTAGGCGTTGGTTGGGCAGGGAATTGGGATTGTTTTGGAACTTGTTGATTATTGCTCATTTAAGCATTGGTCTATTGTGGTGAAGTTGGGACCAATGCTTGTTGATGCTAGTTTGGAGGTCTCCATCCCTATGGAAGGTTATTCCAATGGTGATTTTATATTGGAGGTTGATATGGGAATGGTTGAGATTGTTTTTTTGATACTTCCATTGTTTCTTCATTGGCCAGCTAGGTTGGTTAGTAGGATACCAAGGTTGTGTGTGCATCTATGTTATACCCAGAACAGTATTGAGGATGAGAATAAGTCATAATTGGTTGGAATGGTTGAGCCATTCCTTGCCTTCTTTGGTTGATGAAGCATAGTGGCCCCACATTTTTCTCAATTCTCTGATAAGTAGCCTTTATACCTGGCAAGGAAGGGCATTTGTTAGTTGTATGTTTCTCTTTACAAATTACACAAATTTATATAGTGTTAAGTGGGAATTCATTTATAGCATGTTTCTTTTTGCATTTAGGACATAAAATAACTAGTGGTATTTTTTATTCTACTTGCTTCCTCTTTATTTGCAATGTATCCATCTACAAGGCCAATGAGTGTAAAATATCATTTTTCATATATTCTAATAATTCTCCCATTTCATTTTTAGCAAAAGTTGCAGCTTTAGATGATTGTAGTGAAACACTTATGCCATTCCTACTCTTCTTCCTTATAGATCTAAGGAAGTTTTTGAATACTTTCTTGATGACTTCATACTCCAACTGGAATATGTATCCATTTGTAAGGAGATCCAGAGTCTCCATGAATTCCTCTCTTACCCCTCAGAGCAAGGCAAGTTGAGGGAATTGTCATCCAATGTGAAACTATGAGATATTTTATAAATGAGTTCGAACCTTTCTTCATAGTTTTTATAGGGATTGATTTTCTCCTTGGATCATTCTAAATATCTCATATTTGGTGTCCCTAGCCTTGCAGCAGTCCCTATACTTTTCAATGAAGGTTTAACTCATTTGATCCCAACTTGTGATGTTATTTCCCTCTAGACTCATGAACCACCTCAAGGCCTATTCCTTCAATGTAGAGGGGAAAATATTGAGCTTCTAATCATCATATGCATAATCATAAGTCCTGCAAACAACTTCCAACTCAAAAAGGAAAGTGTCAGGATATTCTAAAGTGAGGCCATGAAAGAGAAGAAGAGAAAAAAGGATCAATATTCTTCATTTTTATTTCTCCATTGGTTTCCTGAATGGGGTACTCGAATATTTGATATTGATTCTCTCCATATTTAGACATGGTGTGGTGAGATGGGGGTCTTCTCCTTCTTATACTAAATTTGCAAAAAAATCCACTCTTTCTTAGGGTAAGTCCCCTAATTCTTCAATGATTTCTTGAATGTATATCTCACAAACTTCTTTTTATCATCCTTGTTCAGTTTTACTCATGCCAATAATACGAGTTCTTGATAAAAATATTTCAAAGTGATCTCTAGGTTGATCCATGCAATGTAATGAGTTTTGTTTCTTTTTTCTTGATGTATGTATTTTTTAGCAACTCCCAAAAAATGGCACCAAAAAGTGATGGGCCAAGGAATTGCAACAAGAGTGTTGAACCCCTCAGCTTGAATTTAAATTTCCAGCCTAGGAATGGTCTACTTTGATGACCTATTGTGCAATGTATGTGCAAACTACACTAGTACAATCTAAGGTAAAGTTGGAGGCTAACCTGAATATTGTTGTCCCTTTCCTTTAATAACTTTTCTTATGACCTTCAATCCCTTGCTCAAAGGATGCAATCACTGTCACTATGATATCTAATTTAGGATTATTCTAACAAAGATCTTGGTAGATAGTAAGTGCATGTGTCATAGGCTAAAAAGACTCATCATCATCATGTTACTTTGGTAGCCCGTAAGATCCTATTTAAGGTTTCCCATTCTACTAGAAGTGAAGCTTGCTAATTTTATGAATGAAAAAATTATTCTGACAATGAAGAGGGTGCCCAATTTCAATTTATTACCCTATATTTCCTTACTCTCCAAATATTGTGGCTCTACACTTTGTCTATCCCAAGTCAAGGGTACCAAAAGTAGGGTGTAAGGAGAGTGTTTTCCATTGTGTCAGAGAGGAAGAAGAAAAAAATCATAAGGCTACCCAATCGTCTAATAATGTCATGGAATGATCACCTCAAAGGTCATGGGATAAGCTAAGATACCGAGCATGAAAAAGTACAATGAACACAAAGTAAATGTGCATAAATTTAACAACTGGAAATGACATGCCATAAAGTAAATGTTATTGCTAGAAAAAAAAATTAAGACTATCATGAAATAGAGTTAAAACCATCTAATAATCAAGTAACATAGAGAAAATAATCCTATTGTAATGATATGATTGAAAACTAAAATAGGAAACTAAGAACACTTGTACGAAATAATGCACAACAAGAATTGATGAAGTTAACTAAAAACAATTGCAAAACTAAAATATAACAACAAATAAAGGTCTATTTTACAACCTTGAGTTGGCCCTACTCAAGGTCTCTATAGGGACCCTGAATAAAACACTAAGATCTTGAAATATGGAAACACAAATTCTACGCTAGGAAATAAATTCATATCAACAAATTGTACTTGCAAATTCAAACGCACTAGCTCCAAGGAGAGTTCTCAAATGTTAAGGATCAAAAATAAGAAGAAGGGACGAAAGACTAACTCCTATCTACTATTTATAAAAAAGTCTCATAAATCAATTCTTCAATCAGTCCTTGATTGAAGGGTTATTGTCTTCTAGAATCCCTAGATTTAGAGATCCTTGTTTCAACAGTCAAATTCCCTACATAATTCGATCTTCCTCAATTAGAAAATCAAGTTGACATATCATTGATTGGATGTATTGAGCCATTAGATACTTGGCATGCTTTGGATGTTGAATAGGGGGAATAATCCCCCTTTTTTCTTAAGTTTAAATGATGAACGATAGCCTTAGGATTCGACTTTCTTAAGAAAATGGTTAGTACACTCTTAGAAATGCACAAGTTCATCAAAATCACAACGATATCAAGGCATATCACACAACTCAATCATTCAATCATCTCACAATATTCAAATGCACAATTCTGAAGATGATTAATATTAAATATGTTTAGAGCAGGTCGTTAGTTTACATGAGGGGTTCATATGATCTACAAAATGGGCCTCAAAGTGTAATAATTTGGAGGTCCATCAGGACGATGGAGGATGGAAAGTAAAGGTTTTCATATCTTCAAGAAACTTCTTCAAAACTTCACATGATACAACTTTTACTTATTCAGTTTCCCCTTCAAGGCGAGGTTGGAGGTAATTACCTTCTCTTGTTGAAGCTTCACCTCCACACTAAACTTAACTTATCCTTTCCACTTGCAAATCTTGGTGAGAAAAAGAACATGGCCTTTGACTCATTCTCACTGTAAAGATTATAAAATGATTCTCTTTGGATTTGAATACTAATCCATGTCTTAGAATTTGCATCATTTCTCTTTCCATGGGCATATGCATTGTCAACCCTTTACATGAGACAAAACCAAGCGATCTATCTACAGTGCAACTAGAAAACCATAGATATTCAAGTTAAACGGAAGCTTGAGAAAAACTGGACAATGGTCTAGAGAGAATATGAGGTATTAATTGTTGCTTAAATGTTCTATATCCATCTTTCAAACTCCAACAACATTTTCAAAGAAGCTCAAGGAAACTTTTTAAGAATCAAGTTGCATCACAACAAAATCATCATCACATATTTCCCCAATTCTCATTAAGGTTTTTTTTCAAACAATTGGTATGCAACTATAAATTTCTTCATATAAGTCTCATTTTCCTATTGATAACAACCTAGTGTTTTTAATTTAGGTCTAATACCACTTTGTAGTGTAGTTGAAGTTGTCTCCCTTGGTTGTTAGGGGATTGTTTTAAAATTTCATATTCACTCCCTACTGGGATTTCTCAACTATGAGTTCAAATTGACTTTAACAACCCCATGACCAATTTTACATACATATACACATTTGGAATCAAAAAATTTAGTGGAACTAACTTACATACTCAATAATATCTATAATTGCTCAATAATAATGAATTTTCATGCATGATTAATACATGTATTGATTCCAATTAGTTTCTACAAAGGCATGCATACACCAATAATATTCTAGATTGACATTTTTATATATTAAACACGCCCAATATTATTTTCCACTATAATGCATGCCAATTACAACTTATATACATGATATAACAATCTTATCCTTATTCTAGCTACCGCAAGGATACCCACAATGCCATTCCCATACAATTGGCATGGCAACATCTTAATTTATACAACATAGGCCAAACTATGCATCCTCTAGCATGAATTGATAGTTGTAACAATGGCAAAATCCACACATAAATATTTCCCATACAACCCACAACATCTCTTCGAGATATTATCATAACGATGCTAACATTGACTAATTTAGAGACTTAATCTTCACACACACAACAATAAGTAGTGATCCAGATTATTTTCGGTACAAAATGAGAGCGAAGATATAATAAAGAAATGTACAGAGATATCTCAGATATTCAATAACATAACAGAAATGTATCAGAGATGCAACCATAAACACAGAGATATAGTAATACACAATTTTCTATTAATGAGCGAAAAATGTACAAAGATTGTAAAATATAGAGTGAAAGACTCGCTAGAATGGTGGCAGCTTATCTCTGAGAAGAGATGTGACGGATACTCGCATCCATAAGAAGATAATCGTTACAATGAGGCTCCAAAGGCCTTTTTAACATAATTAAAATCCAAAACCCTGACCCCGGAAGATGAAAAGCCAAAAGGTTTGCGGGCCCCGATGGGAGTAGTTGATACATCAACTTCACGGGGGCATAACTTTTGCATACAATCTCTGTTTGGGGCGCTCGATACACTGTTGGAAAGGTCTAAGTGAGAAGAACGATTTTTGATTGGTCCAGGTCGGTGCCTTTTGCATCCCTCTAGATCCCAAATCCCCAAAAAACATCGTTTAGGGCCTCAAAATGGCCCTGAAAGTTTGGAACCTGAAACATTGTCGAAAAACTGCCAAGGTGGAAAACTGTTTTTCGAGCCAGTGGAATAGGTGGGTGGCCATAGATATCCACCTAGATCAATAAAATTAATTAATTATCAATATTTTAATATTTCATACAATTCACTTATCTGTTAATGAAGCACTTGGGGAAAGATCTCCATGGGAGGGAGTTTCCTCCTAGTCATAATCACTAGCTCATGTAGGTGTTACCCCCAAGATAACCAATGAAGAAACAAGGGTGGATATAACAAATTGAGCTCTCAAACACAACCCCAATCCACTTTGCAACATACTATGGGCACCTCAATGAAGTCTCAAATATTTTAGACACTTCTACCCTCCATCAGAACAATACTCATGCACTCCCCTTCTCTGCTAAATAGTTCCTTAGGAAATGTAATTTCCCACTGTGTAGGAAGCCTTCCAATGTATTTTATCTTTCCGAGAGACCCAGTAATGGTTTGGAAATAAGGAAAACATCTTCCCAAACTCCATGGCCTTTAGCAATACCAGGTTTCTTACAATCAACATGGAATTCCCATGCATTTCCTCTCATGAACATGTCAATTGAAGGAAATAAAGAAATTACAACTCCCTCTTCTCCCGAAGAATGGTCCATAAGGAATTAATGGTGGTTCTTAGTTCATCTTGGTCCATAATGATCCATAATTGTTTATCCCTATTCAAAATGGAGGAGAATTCTTCAACATGGTTTAGAATAGCATTCCCCATGGTGAATAATGATCCCAAGACTCAATTCCAACCTTTGTTGGAATGATTTTGCATGTGAAAATGAGGTGGTTGCATGCATGCTTAAGTAAGGACAAGACAATTTCCAAAAAGAAGGAAAAGTTAAAGATTCCTCAAGCCACCACTTGTCAACATGGTTAAGCCTTTCCCCCCTCTTTCCCCTTTCATTGCCTCAGTACCCCCATGGTGCTCCTAGGATGTTTTGACCTCAAGAAAACTTTAATTTATTCATATTATATAATAATTACAATTTAATTCAAGTGGTAATATACTTACCATTCAGGGGAGGCAGGTGCAGGAGGGGTGTTGTATGGCCCTAGAGGAAATCAAATCCTAGACTTTTCCTGGAACTTGGGAAAGACTTCAAAAAATATGGTTGAATCCTGTGCAGTTTATCAAGGGATCTTGTTAACACAGGAACAACATATGAACCATATAATAATAATGGGTGATTCAAAAAACATCATCCGTTATTTCGTTTTGGGAACTTCTCTTAAAGATGCCAAACTTAAGAGAATTATTGAACGATCAAAGTTATTCTTGACTACCACTCAAGATCAATTATTTCATATTATGAGAGGGAATAATTGATATGCTGATAGGATGGCTAATCGAGAAATTGGCATGGCCCCTGACTCCTTGAGTGTCCAAGGGAGGGTCTCCTTTATAGAACCTCCCTAATGGAAAATACCTTATTAAAAAATTGGGCCAGTTGGGCCCACATCGCACAAAGGGAGACACGTGGATTTAACATGTACCGAGGGGATAATCATATTCGGGGTAGGAGTGACAGTACCACCATCTTATCCTAGCTCATGCGGATGTGCAGGATGCACTTTCCAATGGTCTCGTCATCGAAATTGAGCAAAGGGGTTCTCTTCTTCATGTGTACTTATCCCTGTGGGACTTTACTGCAGGAAGTACTTAACATTTCCATCCCATCTCCAGTGATAATGGATTCGATGACGGGAGAAAAGGTCGCAATCATGAATGATAGTGAGGTGAATCAGATAGTACATGCCACGACAACTTCGTTAGGACCTCTGGTGTGTGGGAAGATCTTTAGAACCTCAAATTCATGCATCCCTTCTTCTCGAGGTTCTATTAAGGATAGGAGAATGCCACTGCAGGTTACTATCAAGGAGCGAGAATTAGAAAATCCGTCAAATGGTCAGAAATTTCAACGTTTGGCCTGTGTTTGGAGAGTTTTTGAAATCTATTGGTGGAGTGAAGAATCATGTACTCGATGGTTATGCAAAGGACCTCATTTTTATCTTTTCATTTCTCTATGGTTGGAGGTTTCTCTGAGCGGAGAAACTTGGTTGAAGTGCAGGGTATTAATACAAAGATAGTAGATGTTACTAAATCAATTGGTCTGGCATCCCTGAGTTTAGTCTGTCTTTGGAGAGTTCCTAAGATTTCGTGGGGGCTTGTAGCAGTGGTTTTACAGTGGCTTGGTCAAGGGGGCTTTATCTCTCTGCTTCCATTCGACACCCAACAAAACAATTTGGTCGATTCTCTGGTCAATATTCATGGTCTCCTTTTCATTTCGGTTGGATCCCAGTTAGAATCTTTTTCTATGTCCAATTTATTTGTTTTTGAAAACAGAGGGTGCTTTGGGAAGCATCTCATTGCTCCTGCTTCCTGGAATCTAAGATTGATCTTTAGTCTTAGTATTTCTTCAATAAGTTTGGTTGGTTTCTATCCCATGGAGGATTTGGCAATTATAGAATTCGACTCCTACTCTTAATTTCTCAAAATGGAAAATGGGAACGAGCCACATAAATATTGGGAGTTGGAAGATGATGAGATGATGGAAGACAATTTTACCTTCACCCACTAGCTCTCTCTCAAAGTGGAATCTCACAATTCGACACTTTCCTTTGGTATTGAAACTATGGCCCAACATAGAGCGCTCATTGGACAACTCCAAGATGAATCAGACTTTCTCCGTAGACAGGGAGATCAGTCTTTGCAGATTCAATTGGAAGCAAGGGCGTCATCCTCAGAGTCCTCTGTCCAAAACCAAGAAAAATAAGAACGCAACCGACCTGAGGACAATTCAAAGATGATGTTGCATGATTTGAATGTGGTTGTGGCACCAACACGAGAAGAAGTCATAAAAACAAAAAATTAGACTAGCATTTCAATAATTTTGCAAAGATATGTTTTGTGTATGGAAAATTTTAATGATCTCTGAATATTTTGGATTCAATAAAGCTTGATAATCACTATAAAACTAGCATATATATCAATGTAAAAGACAGTAATATGATATTGGATTTTTCTCTTAACAACACTTCCTTTTATACTCAACGGCCTCGATCACACCTTTTTATTGAATTAAATTTTACCAATTTATATTAATAAAAAATATACTTACCATACTTACTACATGATTACCATACTCACTTCACAAGGTTACAACATATTGCATGTTTATTGTCTTTCCATTATGTGATGGGCCTTAGCCTTTTCTTTTACTCTTAAAGAATCAACACAATTTACAATGATATATATTGAAGTATTACAAAAAATATATATTATTGTTTTCAATAATGTTTTAAAGTTTTTTTTTAATAAAAATATTTTAAAGAAACCCAAATTAAATATTCTTTTATTAATATTTTAAACCTCCCTAAATTCATATAGCAATTTTCCATACTTATTAAAATTAATTGTTTAAAAAAAACACTAACCACCAACTAAGCCAAGTAAGCCGACCCAACAAATGATAAGTAATAAAACCAACAAATAAACATATCTTAACTTAGTAACTAAAAACCAAACAAACTAAAGCTACCAAGGTCTTTATGAAAACAAACAAAAAGAAAAAGGAAAATGTTAATTTATTTTAAAAACTAACAATACTCTAGATAACAATTAAAAACTAGCAATACTCTACACAACAAATAATTCTATAAATAAAAACATACCAATGAAATAACCAAAAATAAATCTACCACAAATGAACATTGTAAACATAGTAAATCAATCCATATAATAAATAAATAATAAATAAAATTGTTTTACTAAACAACTAAACTAAAAATTGCAAAGTTAAAACCCAACACACTAAACCAAAAAAAATATTATTAATAATATAAACGAATAGTTAAGACATATAAGAGATATAATAAATATATCCAAAATCTAAGAAATTAAATGAAATATAACCAAAAATATAATAACTACTTATCAATGCTTATTAGTTCCTTCCGAAGGTGTAGAGGGACTATATCGATCGATAATTCGTTGACTTTATATTAGTTTGTCGTTTGACTACAAATTTTTGCCTAATTTCTATTATTCGAACTACAAAACTCCATCTCACGATCAGAACCGCTCATGTTATATGATGGATGGCTCGGAGGCATTGATTCAATTTCGATTGATTCATTTTACTTGTTGCTGGGGCAGAACGAGGAGAGTAGAGAGCGCTCACCACTTAAGCGAATATCCTCTCCCCTCCCTCAATCGTTTATAAATATATAATAGAACTAAAAACATTATTTTTTATATAATAAAAAAACCCTTATATGTATTGATCTCATTGGATAATAGATTTGAGGTCTTATTGCTAGCTTCGCTATTCCCAATGATTTATATGTTGGCATATCCAAAGTTTTTATCACCTACGGTCTTTTTTAATTTGTACTATTCATACTGAAATGTTTAGATATCCAAAGTTTATAGAGTTCGATAATTCATTGACTTTATATTAGTTTGTCGTTTGACTACAAATTTTTGCATAATCTCTATTGCTCGAACTACAGAACTAAGAACATTTTTTTATATATATAATAAAAAAAAGCCTTATATGTCATGATCTCATTGGATAATAGATTTGAGGTCTTATTGCCAGCTTCGATATTCCCAATGCTTTGTATGTTGGCATATCGAAAGTTTTTATCATCTACGGTCTTTTTGAATTTGTACCATTCATATTGAAATGTTTAGATATCCAAAGTTTTGAGCATGGATAGTCTGTTTTCATATTACTTTGTCCTATGAGTAATTTTTTTTGCATAGTCTCAATTGTTCAAACTATTGTAATTATTATTATTTTATTGTTGCGTACTTGGAAAGGCATTTTCATTATTGTGTACGTAAACATGCCTGCCACACTGCATTCTTTCTTAAATGTGTGCACAGAACGACGCCCTTCGACGGTTCTGAAATCCTTAAGTGTTTACCTAATAGGCCTCACAACCTTAAATGTTTACTCAACAGTCATGTTACAATATAGTTTCCTCCAATTTTTTGATACAATGTTGTCTGCAGTGAATTTGGGCAATATTGTTCTTCACTAGCATTACTGGTTCACTGGTTGATGTGTGTTCATTGGTTCGTTCGATGCTACTTGTTGTTGTTTGATTCAACTTTGCAAAGTTGAGGTTTTGCAGCTGCAGTTGGACCTCTTGGTGCTTTTTCACTGGTTTCTTTTTTGTTGCTTGCTCTTGTTTGCTTCAACTTTGCAAGGTTGGGGTCCTGCATTCATAGTTGGACCTGTTGCTGCAATTTGTAGGGTTTGGAGCTGCGCTTCTTTCGTTCCTCACTCACAGGTAAGTTTCTATGCCATGGTTTTTTTGATATTCCTTGTTTGTTGTTTGTTATTTGCAGCTTGCAAGAAAGATTTTTCAATACTAGGAATCCCTGGCTCAAAATCTTGTTGTAGAACATCTTTCTGTGTGACTGCTACGAACAGAATCTTTTCCTTGTTCTTGAATGTCAATGTTGTATACAAAACCTACCTCTATCGCAACCATAGTGACATATAAAAAAGAAAACTCCTCATTTTTCCTGCTCTTGAAAACCATACCTTTGGTGCATTTTTCCCAATGTTCTCATATTTTTTGTTCCTGGAAACCATATGTTTGGTGAATTTTTCCTAGTTCATTCCCTTCCAAACGTATTGTTCCACTTTGAATGTCGATGTTGGACACATAACCCACATCTTTTGCATCTACAGTGAAATATAAAAAAGAAAACTGAATGTTCTCCTCTTATTTTTTGTTCCTGGAAACCATGCGTTTGGTGCATTTTTTCTAGGTTATTCCCTTCCAATCACATATGCCAACTTCCACCTCTTGGATATCGTGCCATAGTTGTTTTGAAAATATCAATGCAAAGGGGTTTAGAAAACGAATTCAGGGTTGTCATAGGGGGAAAGCATCTACCAGGGCCTTGTGATAGGGCATGCTTTTATTCTCTGAATCAAAAACTCTGTTCACATGTTGGCTTTGTGCTGTTTCTTTTGCCACTGAAAATCTTATAGGATGCATGCATGGAATAGGTTCAAAAATGATATGCCTTGAATACTTAGTCTTTGTGCTGAGAAAATTTATAGTATTATTTCATTTGCATTGTCTCTTCTATTTGGTTCACTGTTCATTGTACGTTTGTTTGTTTGTCATATGTTGTGGCAACTAGGGATTGAATTTGACAGGAAGAAGGTTGAAGGATACATAACAGAATTGGTATGTAGTTCCCCACTTATAGTTTTTTTTTTCTCTATTTGCATATAAACTGAATATAGCTGAGAAACATCTTGAAAATCACAACTTAAAAAATGAAACAAGTAATAGAGGTTGAGTCCTATGAAATAGATATAGAATCCATTGTACATGGCAGCATTGACCAGGTATTTCATAGCAATGGGATTTTTAGATTGGATCCATTCTCGTATATTGTAGGAGATTTCCTTTTCGATGCATTTCAAGTTCCATTGCATTTCTGTTATTCCTCGACCAACCTGCACAATGGATTGATAGATTATTTGTTGGGTTGCTTAAAAATGGTGACGCTGAGGCATTGGAGTCATATCAATATGAATTGGCATTTGATTTTCTTTGCCAGTTGCATGGAATACATGATGTCACTACGTATTTTTCAAAGATGTGGTTGTCTGCATGTGCAATTCTACCTGCACATGAGAGAGGACTTTGGGGAGATACATTTTGTATATGATGGTTGTCCAAGTGGTTGAATATATCAATTGGAATATGGTCATTGACAAGAAAAACAAGATATCTACTATTCAACAAAACTGCATCTAGCGATCCATATTGCATCTTGTTCCATGATGCCAATCCTGTCAATGGTCATTATGAACCACTACTCTATAGAAAATTATTCATATGAAATCTTGGAGGACCTCATATTTACTTGTCTCTCATTTGCAAAGACCTCAAATCGCAATGGAAACAAATTATGCATGGTATACACTGCCATGGCTTGCAGATAGCGAAAATTGTTACATCTAGTTGTGGAGATAGTCTGTTCAATGCAATTTTCTATTTGGCAGAAACATAGTTCAATGTGCAGTCGTTGCGGCTTTACATTGTACAATCCTTTTGCAATGCAATTATAGTCGACAACCAACAGGATTTTAGTTGCTTGCATCAACACCTTTCGCCATATCTCCTAGAAAATATGCCGACAATTGGAATTTGGCAACAATACCTTGTAAACATGGCACTACCATATGAGAAAGGAAATGTAGAGGGTGGAAGATTCTATTTGCAATGGCTATCTATCATATTTAGTGTAAATATCCAGGTCTAGTCGACCATGTCAGATAGCACTGCCCATTCCCATTGTATTGATTCAAACTACGATTGAACAATTGACATCATCTCGTTGAAAACAAATACACCACATATCCATTAGCAACCTTTGATGAGAAATACTACTAGTTCAGTGTCCACTATCCATGCCACCCAAACCACATTGAATCTGCATACGCGCCGCATGTTATTTAATGAGAATGAAACTCGTCCCAATTGTGATGAAGCCATACAGAGCTTAAACAAAAAACGTAGACTAACTTATCACAACTTGAAAAAGGTCATACATGAGAGAAAAAAATACATTGGTAGTATAGGAAATACTACCAATTCAAGGTCCAATGTCAATGCCACCCAAACCACATTGAATCTGCATAAGCGTTGCATGCTATTTAATCAGAATGAAACTCATCCCAGTTGTTATGAGGTCATCCAGACCTTGAACAAAAAATGTAGACTAACTTATCACAACTTGAAAAAGTTCATATGTGAGAGAAAAAAATACATTACTACGCTTCCTTCTAGATGAAAACCGACATATCACAACCTAAAAAAAATTGATCGTGCACAACACAATTGCATTTTCGCTTTTTCTGCTGAGCATAAACATCACATGTCGAAGGAAAAATAACATAACAGTTTGCATCATCGAGACAATGAGGATGCAATGCTCATAAGAAATGTTGATTCCACCTCCAACATGGCTTGTCAACAACTGAAACTAGTTTCCAGTGGCAAGCATAAGTTAACCTACCCCATCTTGAAAAAATAGATACGTGAGAGAAACATGTACGACCACATATCCCACAATGGTCATAGTACTGACCGAGAGGAAAAAATCACATTTCGTGGGCTAGAGCCAACACCATGCACTGCTACCAATGAAAACCAACAAACACTTTCTACGCATACTTCCCTACAGAAGAAAGATGCAAAACAAATCTATATGAAACAAATTAAAGACATTCATTCTGTTGCATGTGAAATTTGCGATCAATTGAATTTCGCAAAAAACACTAAGTCTTTCACGCCTGATTTGGAAGCAGAATACCTCCGCTTGACACTAAATGATAAAACATTTTTCAGTGGCAATATTTATCTTCCATGCAAATGATCGCTTGAAAATGGAAAACTACCACACTTTGTAATGCCTGACCAAATAATATGTAATACACCACTACCATATGTAAGTGCACTTACAAAACTTGAAGAGAGATTTCTGTCTCCGTGAATTGCATTTGCAAAAATCAGACCCCGTGGCTATAAACGACCCCAAATGGGCTTAACATGATCAATTATTAATGTGTCTGTCCAACTAGATGTTGTGCAAAAATCCTTGCCAATTCATTAGCGATACAATGACAATTGTTGTAGCTCTCAAAAGACGGTTGTAATACAAGAATGCATACCAGACAGGTAAAGTGTGTGTGCACGTTGTCATGAAAGCATTAAAAGAATTATGTTCTGTTATGTTCCATGGCCTTGTACAAAGCACAGAACATTTGTATAAATGAGAACTGGAACAATGTTCTTGGAGAAGGGGATGCCAACTCTGCATAGACTCTCAAAAATTCTAGTGAATTTGATACAAGCGATGAATCGGAGAATGAAACACCTCATGAAACATTGATACATAGATTCAGTGACTCACAACGCATTTGTGACTTTCAAGACAAGATTTTTGAAATTGCACCTGCTGAGGGGCAACGTCCACTTGGAATATTCAAGGACAAATTTTCTGAGGAAATGAACTTCCCAACATTTCTCTATGGATATCCACATCCCAGTGGCATTACAAAACGATTTAGCTACCATAAAATAGTTCAATGGGAGTTGCTAAATTCAAGCGGTGACTTCTCCTGTCACATAACAAATTTGTTTTTCAAAACAATGTGCATAATAATTGAGCAAGTGTTGTCTTGCATGTAGGTGAGAATAAGAAAAGTCTAGCTACAAGGAAGAAAGTTATTGTCCAAAGATGTCAAGTACAAAGAAAACCTAGAAAAAATCCTGAAATATAATATTGGATACATAGATTTCAAAAACATTTGCATCTCTTGTTATTGGATAAATCGGTAGGTGCAGACACTAATTGATCTCCCTAGATCCACCTAGATCTAGAAAAAAACACACCAGAACATGACGCTTTCCTTAAGTTTTAAATATTGAAATTACTAACTAAAGAGGAATAGGTGACATACCGTTTAAACGTCGCTTCCTCTCGCCATCGCCATCCTAGCTCCATTCCAAAACTCATACAATGATGATCCTGCAAAAGAACACAACCAACCAACATGATAGGAATAGCATAAACTCAATATAAACCTATGTATGTGATCAAGGAATCCTACAATAAAACACAACAAGCTTTATAGGAAAGAATCATATTATTGTATCATATTAAATGTGAAAGAGAGATTACAACCATGGCCTTGATGTCATAAGGTCCCTCCCAAATGTCCTTCGTTCCCCACACACTTCCACTCCAAGAATTCTGAGAGCATAGATTTGATAATATTCACAATCTATTTTGACAAAGTGGCTCATCTAGCCAAGCTAAAAATATCCAAAGCTCAATCCAATCCAAGCTCCAAAATCAAAAGCTCAAAAGCTAATCTCATCCAAGCCAATCCAAAAAGATAACTTTCTCCATGAGAGCTCCTCTCCTTTTATAAGTTGAAGAGGATAAGGTGAGGAGGTTAGGATGATCCCACTAAATCATGAAAGCGAGTAAGATCCAAACCACTCGGATGCCACCTCACCATGGAAGTTTCTCCTTCTAGAAGCATTGAGATGATGCTCGTTTTTCCCACGTATGAGCATTCTCGTACAGTGCTTATAGAGAAACTTGTGAAACTCTCGCAACCCATCTATGGTGCAGCCTGTGAGAATCAGTCATTATCGCACCCTAGCCATAGTGCAGCATGCGGAAATCATCTTTAATAGGATTTTTACAAAGGGAAATGCAACTTCTTTTCTCAGGAAAAGTTCTTCTCCCTTCTTTCTTCAGGAACTCAGGTCACTGACCCCTCTGAAGGCAACAAATAGGTTTACATCATTAATAATCACAAGGATGATGAAAATAATGTGTAACAGAGAGGCCCCCAAAGTATGAAGTTAGAACAGAGTGATAGCTGAAATACTTTGTCAAGTGTCTGTAGGGAACAAGGAACAATTGGTCGAAAACCTGCCAACAAACAAGGAAATACAATACAATAATATATCATCACTGAGGTAGGCATTCCCATACTCAGAATACAAATGAATCAGAGCATAAATGTCAACATGCGAAGATCCATGTAAAGTAAGATTTGTCATGGCCACCAAACATACACTGTGGGTCCATGCCAATATGACTCAAATCTGAACATAGCCACCAAAAATAAATTGTGGATCTATGTGTTAAAGACTCAAATTTGAACATAGCCACGAGACATACAATGTGGATCTATGCAATAGTACAAACTGAATATACTCCAACGCAAC
>JASDQU011104680.1:2449-13204 GCA_032191745.1 Picea mariana
ATGTTATATGATTGGTTGATGACACATGAAGAAATATTAATAATTATTTTAAAAGGTATAAGATTGTTTAAGCTTATAAACAACTGATTCACCCCCCCCTCTAAGTTGTTTTAGTATTTCCAACAATATCATCAAAATTTGACAAGTATTAAAGACTCAGAAGGATTAGCCACCATTCTGAATTAGCAAAGGAATCCAAAGTTGAAAACTAGTTTGGTTTATGAAGATGGATCAAGTAGTCATCATCCAAGCAACAAAGAATCCATCAAGTTTGTCAAATCTACAACCATTGACAACAACAAACCTGTAGAAACAAAGGAAGATAATTAGCCACCAAGGAGGGGTGAAGGAAAAAGTACCAGAACTGAATCTGTATAACAAAGAAATAATACACCCTCTGCTCAAGGAAATCATTAGCATGGAAGAAATCAACCTACTCAAAGAGTACATCCTTTTTCTAGGTACAAATATTTTTTCTATGGATATTGTTTTTACTGTTCTAACTTTGGCCACAAAGTTGTAAACATGAGCAATCAAGGCACCCAAGGAATAAATATATGCCACAACAAATAATGAGACATCCAAGTAACAAACAATCAAAGATTGCAAATCATTTGATGGTTGGGAAAAAGACACATATTAAGCATAACAATCATTACGATCCTTTATTCAATGAACCAAAATGTTACATCTGCCATAATTATGGACATAAAGCTGTAACTTGTCTCCTGAATAAATATAAGACAGATTCAAATCACAGAGCTAAAAACATCAAGGTTTGGAATAAGAAATAAGATAACAAGTGTGGATTAGTGTTGTCAGCTCAAAGAAAAAATATCCCCTAGTATATTGACAATGGATGCTCCAGTGGTATGACAGGTGAAAAAAGTAAGTTCCTATCACTCAAAGAAATAAATCAGGAAATGTGACTTTTGGAAATGATGCTCCAGGAAAGATCGGAGGTAAAGGTACAATAAGCTTAGGTAATGGAGGAGGAAAGGATCAAGATTTATTATTTGTTAATGGATTAAAGAATAATATTCTTAGTGCCAGTCAGGTGTGTGGTATAGGATGTGAAGTCACTTTCACTACCAAAGGTTGTAAAATAAAAACAGTGAACACAGGAGAGATGATTGCAAGAGGGGTTAGAGCTGAAAACAATGTCTATGTTTTGAAGGAAGATAAGGAGGAATGTCATTTAAGAAAATTTGATGAAAGTTGGTTATGGCACATAAGGCTTGGACACATGAATTTTGATCATATTGTCAAGCTGAATAATGAAGGTGTTGTGAAATATTTTCCAAGAATATCTAAGCGTCATAGCTCTGTATGTGAATCCTGTCAAATGGGGAAGCTGACCCATGCTCAATTCAAATCGAAGAGTTTCACATCATCAGAGAAACCACTTCAAATTATTCATATGGATCTCTGTGGACCATTGCAAAAGGAAGGAACTGGAGGAGAACGTTACTTTATGCTGGTGATTGATGACTTCTCCAGAATTACGTGGGTTGCCTTTCTGAGAGAAAAATATGATGCGTTTGAGAAGTTCAAAATGTTTAAGGCGTTAGCTGAGAATCAGACAGGAAGGAAGTTAAATGAAACTCTCTTAGACAGAGGAGGAGAATTTATGTTAAGAGATTTCAAAAAATTCTGTGACAGACATGGAATTAAAAGAGAATATACTATCCCAGGTACTCCTTAACAAAATGGAGTTGTAGAACACCAAAATAGATCAATCCAATAGATGGTAAGGGCTATGATGAGTGAAAGGGACATTTCAAAAACCTTCTGGGTGGAGGATGTTCACACGACTATTCATATTTTAGACAAAGCGCATCTAAGGCTGAACAATGATAAAACTCCATATGAGCTATGGTTTGGTTGACCTTTGTCAATCAAGCACTTCAAAGTATTTTGAAGTAAATGCTACATAAAAAATAATGATAATCATCTGGGAAAATTTGATGGTAGATTTGATGAAGGTATCTTCTTAGGAAATGCAATGAACATTAAAGGATATAGATGCTTTAAAAAAACTATGCATAAATTAGTAGACTGTATTGATGTTCGAATTGATGAAGAAGCTCTTGTAAAAGATCAACAGAGAATAAGCACCAAGTCAGATGAAGAAGATGATGAGAACAATGAAAATGAAGAACAAAAAATCTCAGTCACAAGAAGATGATGAATCAGGTGGAGAAGAGACACACAGACAAGAAGAGTCAAGACAACAATCAACATCAAATCCTTCCTCTAGAATTACTCAAAAGAATCATCCTGCAAGTCAGATAATTGGTGAGAAAGACAAAAGTGTACAAACCAGGAGAAACATAATCAAAGACACCGAGCAATCACATATAGCCTTCATATCCATGGTGGAACCTAAGAACTTTAATGAAGCCAGTAAAGATGTAAATTGGTTAAAATCAATGAATGAGGAACTAAATCAGATTGAAAAGAATGATGCTTGGGAACATGTTTCTAGGCCAACAAATAAAAATGTAGTAGGATCCAAATGGGTCTACAAATATAATATGAATGAGCAAGGAAATATTGTAAGAAATAAGGCTAGATTGGTCTGCAAAGGGTATGCTCAAATAGAAGGACTAGATTTTGATGAAACATTTGCGCCCGTAGAAAGATTAGAAGCTATTAGAATGTTTCTTTCCTATGATTTTCATCAGAATTTTAAATTATACCAAATGGATGTCAAGTCAGCGTTTCTAAATGGAGATCTAAAAGAAGAAGTCTATATGGAACAACCAGAGGGTTTCGAACTGTTAGATAACCTTGACCTTGTCTGCAAGCTGAAGAAAGTATTATATGGGTTGAAACAAGCTCCACGTGCCTGGTATTACATATTGGATAAGTATCTTCAAGACAAAGGGTTCAAGAGAGGAACAATCGAATGCAATCTATATATCAAAATAGAGGATAATGATTATCTCATTATGTTGGTCTATGTAGATGACATCATATTCGGAAGTAATAATGCTTCATCGATACAATGGTTTGATTCTGCCATGCAGTCTGAATTTGAAATGTCTATGATAGGGGAACTGTCATTTTTTCTTGGTCTGCAAATTACTCAGAGGTCTGAAGGAATATTTATTTCTCAGAATAAATATGTAAGAGAAATGTTGAAAAGGTTTCAAATGGAAGATTCTAAACTTATGAGCACACCTATGGTCACTGGATGCAAGTTAAGAAAGGATGATGACTCACTTGATGTTGATCAAAGTTCATATAGGTCTATGATAGGAAGCCTGTTGTACATCAAAACATCTCGTCCAGACATAATGCATGTTGTTGGAATGGTAGGAAGGTATCAGTCTGCACCTAAACAGAGTCATTTGCTAGCTGTCAAAAGAATATTCAGATACTTGAGAGGAACAATGAACTATGGCCTATGGTATCCTAGGAATCAAAATTTTCAATTATCAGTCTATTCAAATGTTGATTGAGCTAACCGCATAGATGAAAGGAAAAGCACGAGTGGAGGTGCATTCTTCTTAGGATATTCTCTTGTAGCATGGTTGAGCAAGAATCAAGGTTCCATTTCCTTATCAACTACAAAAGTTGAATACATTGCAACTGCGACTTGTTGTACCCAAGTATTGCGGATGATTCAGACACTTGCAGACTTGGAGGTCAAATATACTACATCGATTCCAATTCATTGTGATAATACTAGTGCAATTAGTGTGTCCAAGAATCATGCATTTCACTCCAAGACCAATCATATACCCATCAAGTATCACTTCTTAAGGGAACAGGTTATCAACATTGTTGTTTCTTTGCAGTATATTCCATCCAAAGATCATATTTTTGATATCTTCACTAAATCGCTTGCAGAAGATCAGTTTGAGTATCTACGCCATAAGTTGGGCGTGACCCTGTTATCAAGTTAAAATAGTCTATTTGATCAGGGGGAGAGTGCTCATAGTATATCTAATCAGGGGGAGAGTGCTTTAGGCAGAGAACAAAGTCACTCTCAGTTCTCTTTGACATTGATGTCAAAGGGGGAGAAAAATGTGTGGTCTGCTATAGTTGGAGGTCTAGGAGAAATAGTGCATCCTTTCAGGGTTTTCATCAATGCCAAAGGGGGATATTATTGGCATGTTTAGAGGAAGAGTGTTCTTGTCATGGATAGAAAGAACAACAATGACGATGGCATATTGGCAGTTGTTGGAACTGCCTTTTCCAAGTGGTTGAAATATAATTCTTAAAATCAAAAGTTGGTTTTCGGGCTGTCTTTTACTTTATGATCTTTACCCACTGAAAGCCTCAATACCCCAACATGCGAAGTGGCGATGGATTTTATAGTCCTAAATCACCGTCACTTAACCATTAAGAAAGTTTATAACTTTTATTACCTCGTGCTATCGCGCTTCGGGAGTTACAAGTCGCATGGTTTCCAAACTCCGATATGCAAAGTCGCGAAACGGTTTTAAAAGATTACCTAGGTTAGTGTTAGGAGTAAGTCACTTTAAACCCTAGTTAATAACTGTCAGGGTTTTGCGACTCTCCGATCTCTCTCCTAAAAAACCATACCTTCGTAGCTTTGAGTCGCGAAGTCACGATATTCATTAATTAAGAACTTAAGTCAGATCACGATTTTTAACTAAATCGCATCATCGTGATTTCGGGTTTTGGGGGCTCAAAGGGTAGGAGTGAAATCTTTCGATACGACGAACACTTAAAAAGGGGGATTAAAGACTAAAACAAACTTAATTAAATGAGCTAAGATGGATTAATCGATGCATCAATGCAAACTTTAACACGCACTGTCTATGGAGTAAATTTAAATGTTTTTTGCGTTGATTGGTGTTACGACTCGTCAAACAATTATGGCATTTATTTGAACTACGGCGAGGTGATAGATAGTAGGATATCTCTTTTACTACTAAATCTTTCTTTAAGAGATTTGATCGTTCTGTTCGCAAGGACACTAGGGGTTTAAATGACTAAGATAAGAGTTTTTTCCTTCATTTTTTCAGTTCTCATTTCTATTTACGCACAGATCCATTTTACCAGGTTAACCGCTGTTTGTGATTTTCAAATTTGTTCGACAGGTGGTCCAGTTGCAGGTTTCATTCTCATGGCTCCATGAAAAATGCCCAAGTCAGTTGCCAAGAGTTCAGGTCAGGGTTCAGACGTTGTTTCCGATACCTTGCCCCGAAGTATTAATTCTATCAAGACATGGTCATACGTTTCCAACATCCTGCAATCCGAGTCGATAAATTGTTCAGATGATTTTAGCGATAATGAGAAGGACGATTTATCAAGCAAATACAAAATCATTTCTCAAGCAGAGATGAAAAAAATAGTGGCGAGGCCCCAACTTCTTCCCTATTTTGATATGATCAGGTGGGTGCTGGACCATGTGGGCATCTCGAATAGGACGATTATCAGCGAACAAAAGGTGACGATTGGTACCTTCCGACCAGAACATTTGCAGGAAATGTATAAACTTTCACCCACGTCGAACCTTACTCACAACTCCAAATTCCTATAAGGATTCAAGAAGAAGGAGTGCGAGTAGTATGCAAAAATTTTGTTTGATCTGATCAAAGATTGGGTCTCACACAACGCGAAATTCAGGGCCGACTCCAATGGGATCTATTCAATCTCTTCTTTGGAGCCACAGTTCAAATACATAGCCATGATGACCTGCATGTTGTATGGGAAGGAAGACACTACTCATTTCTTCCTCCCATGGGTGCCACTCATTCATACAGTCGCTGAGGGTTTCTCTTTCGACTGGGCCAAACTATTGTCTGATAGTCTGATCAGTTGAATTACTGAATATTGAGCACAGAGGGAAAGTAAGAAAGCAACTTCATTCTTTATGTCTGATTACATCATGGATGCCATTTGCTTCATGAMACCCTTCCCACTGATGAACTAGAGTTGGGCTCCATCTAATACAAARCCTATCCATGTCTACCACTCGAAGATTTGGGAGGATAAGGCCAAAGAATTCATCTATGAGATCTTCAACTGGGTAATGGTGCCACTGCATGTTGCCATTTTTGGCCAGCCGCCTCCAAGGATATCAGATAGCGTCACGACCAACCTAAGCAGCATGATAGATTGGTATCTAGAGGTAGAATTTTCGTATATCAGGGTTTTCGACACCTCTGTCCCTCCATATGCCCTCCCACTATTCCTGCCAGATAAGCTATTGTTCCATGAGATCGCCAGACAGACTGTTCTTGGTGGAATAAGCAAAGAGCTCAAAGGAGTATAAAAAAAGGTATGGTCACCCTTACCTATTCGTATTGGTGTGTATTCCTTGTTATATTTTGGCCATGCCAAAGCCGAGGCTACCGATTTAGAAGAAATGAAGCTGGTGGATATTGAGTTCAAGAAGCATGGCCCTAGTAAGGTTGTGAGCAATCACCTGGCAATTTGCGGCCTGAAAAGGTATGAACACGAGGATTCCCCACATGATGAAATATTCTGGGGCATAAGGTCCTTCGATGAAGTCCTAAGTCGGATTCAAGCATTGCCACCCAGAAACATGGCCAAATTTTTGAAATTCTAGGAGCACCGACAGAGTTATCTCCCCCAGATTTTACAAGGTGAAGCCCCAGAGCTTCCAGTTACAAAGAAGATGGGAGCCAAAGGTGCAAAGGACTCGAGTCCTAGCGGGGAGAAGGACCAAGGGAAAACCATGGAGGCTGGAACCTCAGAGCAAGGAGCCAAAGTCCCCCAGAAGCAGGAAGGAAACCCCGAAGAGGGCACGCCAGGAAAGCAGGCCCAAGGCCAAGTGAAGATACCTTCGTAGGGGTCGGGTGACTCACTTTCACTCACGTCAAACAAGTCGGTTACAGAGGTCACCCCAAAACAAACATCTAAGGAAATCGACAGTCTAATTGCTATTGTCACACCATTGTAGTTCACAAAGGGGAATCTTGACGCGGGATGGATTTTCAATGAAGAACTGACACCTATTTCTGTAGAGGAGCTGCCTCCCAACGGATTTTTCTTTGACAAAAAAAAAGAAAGGTTGTGGTGAAGCAAGTATTATATCAAAAAGAGGGCGTAATGGCTAAAAAATTTGAAATCATGACAGATGGGAAGGCCGCGAAAGAGGGAGAATTTGTAGAGGAGATAGTCGGGACACTAGGGGCTTATGCTACAACCAATTAGTACTTAGTTGGGACTTTGACGACCCAATTGAAATGAAATAACCTCCTGATCATTAAATTGGAAGCTAAGGTGGCTACTGCTGAAGCGAATGTCAGGGACAAGGTGAGCAGGAGCCTTGAGGAAGCCCAAACAACTGACCTGTGTGAAATTGAGAAGCTCAGGTCTGACCTCAAGCAGGTGCGCCAGTCGGTGCAAACTAGCCAAACAAAGGTAAGCCAACATGGGCAACAAATTATAGAGTTACAGTCAAAATTGGAGGTGGCCGAGAACTAGGTTGTAGACATAAAGGTGTTCAGATCCCAGACTGTCGAAATCTGACATAAGGTACTTACGTCTCAACAAAACCTGCTGGTAAAGGTAGGAACCATTCAAAACCATTTCCGAATGATAGATCAAATATTAGAAAATATTTCTTCGAGAGAAAGAGAAGCCGGGGCAGCACAGGTCTCTTTCCAAGACGTTGTTATAGCTACGATGAAGATAGAGACGGTCAACAACTCAAAATTATCCATCACAGAACAAACCAGAGGTAATATCCTGCTGAAGGTCTGGGAGCAGAACATATCAGAAAGTAAGGGGAGAGCTAATGAAGTAAAGAACTTTTGTGAGGAAACGTTCTCTTTGATAAGTAAAATTTTTCTAGACCTTGATAAGGAAAGCAGTGCTGGGACACTAGGAAAAATCAATATAACTAAACATCTGTTGGACATCAAATAAAACATGGAGAAGCAACAAGTGGAGATATCCCAAATTAGCCAGGTGGATATGGCCCAAGTGGACAAATGGATAGTACAACAAAGTTTACAATTATGCTCCATCATCAAAGAGGACTGACAAGTGGGAAAAATTTTGCCACAGCTGGCGAAGAGTTGTTACACTTTTGAAGCAAGCGACCAAGAAGAGCCTTCCAGGATGATAGCCCAGTTGGTGGAGATCTAGGTGCGTCACTTGCACCGAGCAGGCGAAGGGGCAGATTTCTGGTGCCAAATAATGAAAGATGTCTGCTTGTTCTATTTTTAGAACCTGAAGAGTAAAGAAAGGAGGGTGCTCTGCCCACATGAAGGAGGATAAAGACAAATAAGTGAAACGCTTAAATTTCCCATTTTGTAATCGAAAATTTTTGGAACAATTGAAATTCAAATGTTTAGAAGTTTGTATAAATATGCATTTTGAAGTGAGAAAAAAGGGGCTAGACCTTTCTTGTCCGATTGTAATAGAGACTTTTTTCCTTTTGAAAATTAATACAAAGCAATCCAAGGATTCCTGATTCCGTGAAGACTGAGTTATGAGTTTTGTTTTCTCTGTTATCTTATATTAAATTTCATTTCGCATATATATTTCTCATGAATGCTTAGCTGCATTTTAGTACAATTTCTACTATGGTGACCAAATTTTTAGTTGTCTAATCGCTTGCAGTTTTTCCTCTGTATCGGCTATAAGCAGGTACAAGACCTGTGGAATTTTTAGATCTCTATATTTTATGCTTAGTCAAATTTCTTCATGGCTTTTTCTTCTTCTGTTTACAGGGTGATATTCTCCCTTGATAGGAGCCTTGCATTGTCGACTGCTTAATGTTTTTTCACATTTCATACATGATTCTTTAAAAATTTAACTCAGTTACAGGAGAAGGCCTTTGGTTTGTGTTCTACCTTTAACATCGGATTTGAAAATTCTCTTTTATAAGGTCAAAAAATTGAAGTAGCATTTAAACCTTGAACTTTCTTTTCAATTTCTATTCCTCCATGACTGTGCCCATTGCAAGACAACCCAACATTGAACCCGACCTATCGGACCAAACCAACATTTCTTTGAACCTTTTTGACACCATACTTAAAACTGCCATCACCCGGGTAGAACTCGAACGTTCATAAGCCACAATTGAACGTGATATAAGCATCCAGGAACATTTGGAAGCGAGACAAAGACAACTTAGAAATCAGCCTTAGCTTCCTTTCCCAAAGATTGATTCTTCCCCTTTTTATCGTTTACTCACTTTTGGATGCCTAGACCCTGTACTTTCTAGCCTTAAGTATAGACTCTCAAACAACATCTTTTTGGCGCCGTTGTCGGGGACCGAAGTTACGAAACCTTTTCCTTGGGAGAATGACATTTTTGCAAGTTTCTACCCTTTGATAGTGAACAAAGAGTGAACACCTTATAAAGGCTATTTTTTTATTATTCACTTTGCAACTCCACATTTAAGTAAGATGGCATCCAGTCAAAGGAACACCAGACAAAACCCAGATGGTAAACAAACCACGCCCGTTTCCAATCTCGAAAAAATATTGAAAACAAGAGGTTCCCTTAAGCCAACCAATGCAGTCTACCACCTTAGGTACACACAAACCAAGTCTAATATTTATTTTGAACCTCTAACTTCGCATGAATCCCCCCCTAAAACCCGCAACCCAACTTTAGCTCTCCCTGAAGTTAAAAATGAAATTCATCGGACAACCTCTGGTGTACATAAAGGTGAAAATCCCTCAGTAAATTTAACAGCGATCAATATCCCACCGACCCTTCAGTTAGATTTCTCGACCTCGTCGAGTCTCGAAGAGTATACCATATACTCAGATTCCATGCCCGCGGGTTCCCCTGATTACATCTCTTGCAAATTCGAGGAACCAAGTCCTCGCATCCCTTTTCACCCTTCTTCAGTTTTCTCGTCTTTCGAAGAAGCTAAAGATTCACTTTTAGTGTTCCAGAACCCTCTGTATAATGCACCGTTTTCCTATCCAATAGAATCGATGGTGGCCATCGGAGGGAGAGGTGGAGGGGTTTTAGGAGGAGGAGGTGGAGGGACTCCAGGAGGAGGAGGGGGGGAAAAGGGACGCCCCCACCTCCCAGAGTTTTCGCTAAAATAGCTTCCAGATATGTGCCTCTAGTCCTACCTGTCCCTCTTCACGACCTTCCTGAAAACTACATGAAAAACTTACCTAAATTTACAGGGGAAGGGGACCTGACCACGGCCTAACATATAAATTTCTTTGATCAGTTCCCAGATATCCTAGGTCTCGAACACGAAGACGTATATTCGAGGTTATTTGTTCAGACTTTCGAAGGACAGGTACGAACCTGGTTTCAAAGTCTACTCGCAGGTTCGATATTATCCTATGATGCCCTAGAAGACTCTTTTCTTAGACAATGGGGTGAAAGAAAAGACCATTTGTATTATTTGATCGAGTTTGGGTCTTTAAATAAAAAAAAATTGGAAATTGTTATGGAATTCATTCAAAGGTTTAACAAGTTATATAATAAGATCCTAGTCGAAGTTAAACCATCCCAACCTGTAGCCAAGGTAACCTTTGTGGGAGCCTTCGAACCCGATTTCGCACTTCTGTTGAGAGAAAGGAGAGGGGATACCCTAACCCGAATGCAAGATGATGTCATAGAGATCGAATCTAACATGATGTCTTCTGGAAAATTAAAAACAAAAGTAGAAATGGGAAACCAAGAAACCAAACCTTTTAGGGAACAACTGGGACCCCCAGGGCCTAGTAGATCCTTAGATGATAAAATGGATGATATGGCTAGGATAATTAAAGAGTTATCAAATACGATTTCCAGAATGGAGCTATATCAATCCAAGGTAGA
>JASDQU011104680.1:13224-30000 GCA_032191745.1 Picea mariana
CCAAGAAACCAAACCTTTTAGGGAACAACTGGGACCCCCAGGGCCTAGTAGATCCTTAGATGATAAAATGGATGATATGGCTAGGATAATTAAAGAGTTATCAAATACGATTTCCAGAATGGAGCTATATCAATCCAAGGTAGATCCATTCATTAATAGGGAATTCAGAAGAAACCCCAACCCTCAAAATCAACAAAGACAAATTAAAAATGAAGACTAGAAAATTCAAACTCCTTTAAAAATTTTTTTTTATAGGAGGAAACGACCTGCAAGATTTCAAGGATCTGGAAGAAGACGTAAACGATTTGGGTGACGAATGCACATAGCCTCATTTAACTAAAGAATATTATGAGAATTCCTTGAACACAGAGAAACCGTCAAATAAAGATGATGACATAAACAACACTGATGTTTATGTCTATCAAGAAATGATCGATTCTATAATGGCTGAGGTCCAACATAAGTACAACCTGAGGCCTAAAAACAAACCTGTGTCGACTCCTCAACCCAAGAAAATTCTTCCTAGAGGTGAAATATACGAGCCTTCCCCAAAAGGGTCCGAGATACCTAATAGAAGAATAAAAGGGGTAGATTCGTAGAATCCCAAAGTAAAGGAGGCTGAGATCCAAGCAAAAAAAACTAAGACAGCTGAAACACATATACTGGTAAATAAACTCACGGAAAATAAATCAGCACAAACAAATAAGTTAGAAAAGAAGGAGTCTGAGGTTTCAACCGGAGAAACGGACAAAGGTGGGGGAGGTTTCAGCCTTGAAAATGAGATAAATAAGATCAAAATACCAATCCCTCTGGTCGAATTAGCAAAGAATCTTGTGTATCGAAAGAAGATAACCAAAATGATAGGTTTTTCGGATCTAGAAAGTCACTCTGACGTGATAAACTTGGAACACGATAAGACTAATATCACTTTTGGTCCACATTTTGAGGGTGCCAGAGACACCGTCGCTCCCTTCTATATTACCCTAAATGTGCATGATCAACTGCTGCATAACTGTATGCTAGACTCTGGAGCCTCACATAATGTGATGCCCAAGTCTATTATGGAAAGACTAGGCCTCGAGATCACCAGGACTTATGGAGATCTCTACTCTTTCGATTCAAGGAGAGTTAAGTGCATGGGTATTATAAAAGATTTAGTAGTCACTCTTGCACAGGTTTCGATGAAAAGAATCCTGATGGATGTAGTTATTGCCAATATACCTCCGAAGTATGGCTTGCTACTATCTAGGTCATGGGGAGCCAAACTTGGGGGGTCTCTTCAACTAGACATGACCTATGCCACAAGTCCTGTGTTTGGTGGAAAATTTACTCCACTATACAGGGAAACGAGATTAGCATACACAGTGAGCGACCCACATAATCCTAACAATTATCCTATTTATGTTGCCGATCAAGATCTAGGGAATTGTATTTTGTCTTTTGATGATGGTGTAAATAGTTGTACAGAAGACAATTACATAGATGAAAATGAATGAGGAAAGATAGATGAAAATATGTATAGCACTGGAATTTGGAAAATGTTTTTTGACGGTGCCTTGTCATATGAAGGAGCAAGTGTAGGAGTATTGTTTGTAGGACCTGAAAATGAATTTGTTATTCCTTTCTCTTACAAGCTTCAATGGGATATAGACTACACCAATAATGTATGTGAGTATGAGGCTCTAGTCTTAGGGTTGGACTCTACCAGGAAGTTGAACATAAAGAATTTGGAAGTATACGAAGATGCAGAGTTGATAGTGAAACAGATAATTCGACAATACCAGGCCAAACACCCAAGATTGAGATCTTACAGGAATTGCGCCTGGGATTTAATAGAAAATTTATTCTCGTCGGTAAATGTTCATTTCATCCCATGTGCTGAAAACCTGCAAACCAATTCATTATCCAAAGCAGCCTCAACGTTTGCCCCCCCTACAACTTTCAAACTAAGGTACCACATAGAGGTGAGGAACAAACCTTCCATACCAAACAACATCCAACACTGGCAAGTGTTTGAGGATGATGAACAAATCAGGAAGTTCCTCAAAATGGTGGACGACTTCGCCGAAACTCACATTGACCAAGAAAACCAAAATGACCACACATCGATCATGCAAGAGGGAGAGGATCCTAAGGGGTTCCAGGAAAAGATCGTTAATCATCGCATGTTGGTTTTCAAGAACAATCAGATTACAAAGGGACTAATCCCTCCGAAGAGACTGTTCGACCAAAATGATATGCTCTTAAAATCTGCTTTGCAACCCCAACCAGAAGAGGCTGAAGACTGTGACATAGGGACCAAAGAGGAGTCTAGGATAGTAAAAATATCAAAGTATCTCCCTCCTGAAACAAAAAGTAAATATGCTGGTCTACTCAAGCAGTATAAAGACGTTTTTGCTTGGTCATATGAAGAGATGAGAACCTATGACACCACTGTGATTGAACACAAGATACCCCTAAAGCTTGGTGTCAAACCTTTTAGAAAAAAACTCAGACAAATCAATCCTATTTTATTTCCCATGGTCGAAAGGGAAGTCAAAAAGCTCCTGGACGCAAAAATAATCGTACCATTGAGATACTCCGACTGGGTAGCAAAGATGGTCTTGGTTAGAAAGAAAAGTGGGGAGATCAGACTATGTGTTGATTTTAGAAATCTAAATAAGTCCTCCCTCAAAGATAATTACCCTCTACCCAAAATGGATCACATTTTAGAAAAGGTAGTTGGGGAAAATAGGATGTCGATGATCGACAGGTTTTTTGGGTACAATCAAATTGCTGTCAACAAGCACGATAAAGAAAAAACAACCTTCACCACCCCTTGGGGTACATTTATGTATGACAAGATGCCTTTTGGTTTAATGAATACAGGTGCTAGTTTCCAACGTGCTATGGATATCGCTTTCATCGGCAAAAGGGACAAATTCGTGGTTATCTATCTTGATGATCTGACCGTTTTTTCTAAATTTGATGAAGATCATCTGATACATCTCAAGCAGACATTTGAGAAATGTCGCAGGTTTGGTTTGTCCTTAAACCCCAAAAAGTCTCGCTTTTCTATGCAAGAAGTTAAACTCTTGGGCCATATTGTGTCTCGAGATGGAATTAAAATTGATCCTAATAGGGTTGAAGCTATAGACACCATAAATATACCTAGGAATGTAAAAGAGATTTAATCGTTCTTAGGAAAAATAATTTTTTTGAGGATATTTATCCCAAACTTTGTTGAAATCGTGAAGTTGATCATAGATATGCTAAAGAAGAACAACGAAGTGAAATGGATAGCAGAAGCCAAAGCATCATTTGCATGCATCAAGAAGGTTATAAGTGAGGCACCCGTACTGGCAAGCCCCGATTATCTAAAAGATTTTCTGATTTTTTCATTCGCCTTCGAACACACACTTGCCGTGGTATTCCTCCAGAAAAATGAAGAAGGTTTCGAGCAACCAATAGCCTTTTTTAGTAAAAGTCTTAGAGACACTCAACTCAGATATGATATAATGTAAAATAAATCATATGCTATGGTGAAGGCATTAAATGATTTCATAACCTATGTGTTACATTCCAAGGTAATTGCATACATACCCACCAGTTCTGTAAAAGACATTTTGGTTCAGTCCAACAGTGATGGGAAAAGGGGATGGTGGCTTGCTAAAATTCAAGAATTTGACCTGGAGATAAAACTGACGAGACTAGTAAAAGGACAAGATTTGGCTAAGCTCTTAGCTGAATCAAATTTTAGAGCCCTCAGAATAAATGGCCTACAAAGATGTGAAGAGTGTGTGGACATGAACGAGCTCGATGAACAAATAACTGCAATCAGAATCAAAGAGAAGTTTGCCTCATCAGATTGGTATAAAGACATAGTGTCCTACCTACTGACCTTGAAATGCCCGAGTGACGTATCCCCATCTGAATCCAGTATGCTAAAGATGCATGTGGTGAAGTACTGTATATTCGAAATCCAATTGTATTGGAAAGACCCACTAGGCTTCTTGTTGGTTTGTTTAGTTGAATCAGAAATAGAGAAGGTCATAAACGAATTTCATGAAGGAGTGTGTGGAGGACATCAAGCTTGGAGGGCAATGGCTTATAAGATCCTGAGGTCAGGATATTATTGGCCCAAACTATTCTCAGACGTCAACGCCAAATTTAGAGCCTGTAACCCTTTGATAATATGAACAAAGTCAAAAGCTCAGAAGAGATAGTCGATTTACCATTACATTGGCGAGAAAGATCAGAAGGGACAACTCTTTCCAGAAGTGAAGACGAGGTCCAAGAGACAGACTTATAGGAGGAACAAAGGTCAAAGCCTTTGAATGCTTAGAAAATCTTCCAAGTCAGAAGAAATTGTAAGCTCAAGAGGAGGAGAGACAGTGGTCGTTGGATCGAGAACTGTGAAGATCTGGACCATTGGATCGAGGAAAGTTGTTGGTCATCGATCGGATGAGAGAGGAGAATCAAGAATCGGGAAATGAAAGAAAGGAAGTGCTAACTTCTGAAATTGCGAAGTGTGAAGTCGCGAAGTGTGAAGGAATCCTAGCCATCCATTGAGGCAAGACATGTGGTGAGAGATCAACATTACGCTGATTCGCAAATCAGGAAATCAAAGATAGGAGAAGCGAAAAATTGTAAAGTCCGAGTTTGCAAAGGTGATCATAGTCATTGATTGAGGAAGGTCGTGGACTGTTGATATGACATGACAAAGTTAGGAGTTTGAAAGTTTGGACCTCGAAGAAAGGAAGTGCTCTAACTTCCGACATCACGAGTCATGAAGTCTTGAAGTAAGAATAGGAGATATGGACTGTCATATCATTGAGGGTCTTGGACCGTTGATCTGGCATGATGTACTTCAGAGTTCAGGAGTTGGGAGAGTCGGGGTATCTCACATCAGAATATTTGAAGCGTGAAGTTTCGAAGAGCTTTCTTGATTAGCATATGGTCACAACCAGTGGTCACATTAGAGGAGAATAGGGGAAGGAGCTAGAGTCAATAGGCTCTACCTCGGAGTTTTGAGAGTTGGGAGATTCGAGGTGACTCGTAGTAGAATATATGATGCACGAAGTCGTGAAGCGCCTTTTGGATAGGCGTCTGATCACAGTTCATGGTCACATGAAAGGAAGGGGCTTAGCTAGAAAAGCTAGCACCATTTACATTCCATTTGTAATTAATGCATGTCCATTTACATTCCCTATCATAAATAACACTTTTCTCTCATTAGAATCCTAGCCCATTTTTCCAAGTTCCCTTTTATTCCCATTCTTTAATTATAATTGTGTAAGGTATTGAATTGTAGAATTGAATTAATCATGAGAGATATATTTAACTTGTTCAAGGTTAATTATCCTTTATAGTTTAGATAATGAGTTTTAAATTGGGTGTATTTAATCATAAGGAGTTAAGGAAGTTTTCCATGGTAGTGAAGAGTCCATTTTTCATTCTTGTCATACTTACCATTTTACGCTCATTACAAATCCTATAATTAAATCCCAAATCCCTTTTCAAATCCCCGTTCTAAGTGATTTATAGCATTGAGAACATGAATTGCATGATGATTGCTTGCATATGTATTGTTATGAACAAATCCATGTTTAAATTGTTTTTTTTGCAAAGTTTTAGATGAAATATTAGTTGAAATTTAGTTTTGATTTGTGTATATGTATATAGGTATGATCATTTTCAGCAGGAACAATCATGGTAGGAGAGGAAACAATAGAGGTAGATAACTAGGTCCTTGGCAAAGGGGTCATAAGAGGTTTCGATTTTCTATACATTTTGATGCAGATTCAAAAGAATTTAATCAGTTGTTGCAGACAAGTTTCCTCAATTTGGAAGTCCAACAAGCCTATAGACCTATGTTTATGCCTAAGAACCCTCAAGTATCGATATTCCAATCCCAAACCATGTTTTTTCTCCTCTAGTTAGACTAGAACATGATGGCTCACAAAATGTTGTACATCCTCCTTCTGGATAGTCGCATGGCTGGCCAAATATTGACCACCCTCAGTAGCCTCATTTCCATGCCTAGCATACTTCTTATCCCTTGTATCAAAAACCTGTATCCCAAGCCTCACATGCCTATCATGCCAAGGCCAAGATCACTGAACTTGAAGATAGTATAGAAAAGGAAAAAGTAGTAGCAAAATAGTCTAACTCATCACATGAGTCATCACATTTAGTTACCTCACATGTGCAGGGAAATGTTAAAAAATATGCCAAGGCAGATGCATCAGTTAGAAGAAATGAGAGCGTTGAAAGTAGTCATAGAAAGAGAAGGGAAACCTCTCACAACAAATATGTTTTTTCATGATTTTGTTGGTTTATTTTAGTATCTGTGTATTAACTTATTTTCACTTTATCTAGGACGGTTCAAACTCTCACAGTTCTATATTTTGGATAGATTATGTTTGTTATGCTTCATATTTTGGACATATTTACATAATGGTTAAATTTTGGTAAATTTAATGATTTCCATATGGAGTGACAAGGGGCCTTTCATCTTATGCATTTTTTATCACATGGTTTTTTGATGTGGTTTGTATTTAAGGTGGAAGTTATAAGGAGGAAATGGTTCATTAATTGGTTTAAACAAAATAAGGGGTCCCCACTTGTAATCTTTATTTAGTACCCTTATTATTATTATTAATAATAATAATAATATTATTATTATTATTGTTAATATTATTAATTTACTTGATGACTCTCCTATTAACTAACTAGTTGTTAGTTAGAAAATTAACTAAAAGTGGTTGAATGATTCAACTACCTTGGAGATATTTAAAATGAGCAAGCTAGACAAAGTAAAGGGAGGAGAACACATTTATCTGATAAGGTTTGCTCCTACTTCCAAGTGAGATTTCATTACTATTTCATTCATCTCTGATTTCTGAGCTGAGACACTTCTTGTGATAGTAGGCTCTTCTGAGGGTGAAGAAAAGTTAGGACCAAGAGGCATTGAATTATGATATGCTTCCCGGTTGATTGTCTGTTTGATATTATGCAGACTTCTTCTGGTTTCTGGATTAGTTTCTCAGTACTAAATAAGATTCTTGTGTAGATTCATAACAGAGTGCATGATGTGGCTATTGGCTTATCATTCTTGGTTTTATTTGAAGGCACCAGTGGCCTATGTGTATGTTACCTTAGGTTGCTAGACTTTCATCTGGTCCATACTTTGAAAGTATGAGAAGTGTATTGGCTATCACAGAATGAATGAATAAAATCATTGATGGTTTTTCAACTCTCTTGGTCTCTCTTATTTCTATCAGATTATGTGATTTTGCTTCCTGTTTATATTTTTATATAAAAAATCAGTCTTCTTTATTTCAGTTTGTATTTGATAAATAAATTTAAAACAACAATTGGTCTTTAAGTCAAATAAATTGAAGGTTAATTGAAATTGAAATAATGATATAAATGATCCAGATGGAGCTTGGTTTCCTCTCACCTATTCCGATTGGTTCATTTTGGCATTTTTCTAGTTCGGCTTTTTTCCTAGTTTTCAGGTCCCTGACTTCCGGGACCGTTTTGAGGCCCTAAACATTGTTTTTAGGGCTCGCCACAATTAGAATATAGACAAAGTCAAAGTCTCATGGAAACATGTGTAGTCCTTGCATATACATTTCCAACGGGCTATTATGAACCTAAAACAAAGATCGTATGAAAAAGTTACGACCCTTGGAAGTTGATGTACTAGCTTACCCCAATGGGGCCCACATGACTTTTGGCGCTTCATCTCCTAGGGTTAGGTTTTTGGATGTCTAGGGTTTTGGCATTCATGTTTATTATAAATAAAGCATTGAGAGCCTCATTGTAATCATATTCTTGTGAATGAGTGCAACTGTCACTTCTCTTCTTAGAGATAAGCTGCCACCATTCCAGAAAGCTTGTTTTCCGCTGCATTTTACAGTTTCAACCTTTTTCCTTATTAAATAGAAAAGAATTTTATTATATCTCTGTTATTATGTGTTAATAATCCTTTAATAATTTGTATTCATTTTGTTCTTCTCATAAAATATGGATCAGTGGTATTAGAGAAGTTTTTTCCTTGTCGTTCTTAATACATGTCCCCAACGAGGTCAGGGTACAAAGAATTGGGTCTCGAGCTTGTTTTTCTTGAGGAAAAAAACTCTCGCAAGCCCAAGTGACCTTCCATGGCAGGAGAAAATAAAGACGACAGGATAGGATATCCTTTCAAAAATTTTCTTGAGGAAGCCCTCACGCAATAGAGGAACGAGATGATGGATGGTTTTGCTCAAATCCTTCGGTGGCTACCAATAGGCGACACATCTTCCTCGAGCGGAGTCGTCGCCCCCTTCAAGGTACAAATCAATTTTGATATTCCTATATTTGAAGGTAAGATAGACGCAAATGTTGTAGACAAATGGTTGAATCTACTAGAAGGGTATTTTTCTCTCCATAACTTTTCAAATAGAGAAAAAATTACTTTTTCACTCCTTAAATCCATTCCCCATGTCAAAGATTGGTGGGAAACTTTCTGTGAGCAAAAGGAAACAGAGGAATCCTCATTATTTACAGTCGTGGTCACTTGTGAGTCCTTCAAGGATTCCATTAAGGAAAAATACTACCCTGTCAGAAGCTATGACGACCTGTATGCAAAATGTACCACACTGCAGTAAGAAAGAGATCAAGCGGTGCTAGAGTTAACAAATATCTTCCATACCTTGCGCACCAAGCTGGGTATCAAATATTCTGAGCAACATCTAGTACTCAAGTATAGTGGTGCTCTGCATAGATACATCCAATACGAAATGGAATTTTTGGACATCTTGTCCTTGGGCATGACATATCAATATGCCATCGAAATCGAGTAGAAGTTCAAACAAAAGACACAGAAATTTGGGCCTGGGAACCCCTCACAGCAAAATCAAAGAAAGGGTGGACCCAACCTGCAGAATAAAGGACAAAGAAAATATGGACAACATCAGGACAAACATTCCAAGACGCAAGAAAATAAGGACACCAGAAAGGAAAAAAAAGATATCGAGAAGTAGTGCGACTTCCATAAGATCCCTTGGCATAATAATAATGATTCCTGCTAAAAGAAGTCATTGGTGGTTGAGGTGAAAGCCTCTGAATCAGATGCGCTTTCCAACTCTGAATTAGAACCAAAAAGGGGGAGACATATCATTGATGCGGAACCCAGTTCCACTGTTGCTACCACCAAGATCTGGCGCATTGAACCAGACGAGCCAAAGGAAGGCGAGCACCTTTTCCATTCACAGATGTACCATCCCAGGTTTTGAAACCTCATTTTAAATAATGTATTGTTACGATGCCGAGAGGCCAGAGTTCCCAAACAATTATTAAAATGCCAGTGTTCCCAAGACATGTAATGTTTTTATCATTATTAATAATAAATACATCGTGGACTGCTAGACGAGCAAGGACTAGAGTTATAGGGGGCTATGATTCCACAAGAGAGGGGGCTTGAGAGGCTAAATGTTTATTCCTATGTTAATTACCTTCTTGCCTAAAGGGGGGGATCAGTTACATGAGCTTCTTGGGGAGGCCAGGATGTTCTTGATTTCCCCACAAACATACTTAAATCTTCCCCTGGTCTAATTGTTGGGTTGTTCATTGGCTTGTCCTCTCTTTCGCCTTTGTGTTACCTCATTGTTACCCTCACACACTCCCATGCACTTACCTCCTCCATCCATCCTCACCTGCGTATTGGTATCAGGAAGGGGGATCGAACTGCAAAAGAATTAGCCACAGGATAGTTTCATGTAGTGGCTTCTGGTGTGATCGAGTCATGCCTTGAGGCCTTCATGTCTGAGATGTAGTGGTCTATGTCTAGCATGGCTCACAGCTGTGAGTCCTGAGAGTTCCAGCATTGAGATTCTGGACAAGTTGCGCTAGAGGCTTGAATAAGGAGAAGGACTTCTTGAGGGACTGCGTCGTAGAGAAAGGTGGAGGTTCGTTTTCTTAGGTGGTGCAAGCTGGGTAGAAGAGAGATGGGTACTTGGATTGCTGTGAGTGTTGGGAATCCTGTGAGTGCTTGAGAGATGACTGGTTTGGGAAGCCAAGTTCACTCTGGAATTTTCCTTGTGGTTTCATAGCCCTGGCTCGGGGTTGATGCTATTGTTGAGATTTGGAGTAGTAGTGTCTATGGTTGGGTGGAACGTCCTTAGTCTGCATCTAGTTGGTGTTATCTTTCATAAATATAAGTGCTCTCTGTTGTGATATTATTATATGTGTATGAATTTTTTTCCGTTGTATATTTAATTATCGCAAATTGAATCTTTAGAACATGCATGTTTGATGGATATTGTTGTGCATGTCCTTAATTCTCTTATATTATGCATCTTTATTAAATAGATAAGGTATCAGAATGAGAAAGAAGTTCAAGGGTGGGCTTGCAGGTAGCATACCTCGACCTGTGGTTGGTTGGGTATGTTACAGATTGGTATCAGATATTCTGGGTGAAACATCGGGCCGGTATGGGTCGAGCCTGTAGGTCAAAGTATCATGGTCAAGGTCGAACTCTGACCGTGAAATTGAAAATATCGGGAGGAATGGTGTTATAGAAGCTATGCATGAGACAGAATGTCATAGATCCTTTGTAAGGGTTCGAAGGATCGTGACCATTCCTGGTGAATTTGAGAGTGATCGCCACTGTAGGATCGGGAGAGATCTGGGATCGTTGGATTGGAGGATAGGTGAATAGGGGTCATCCGATAAAAAGGAAGCAAGGTTAAGGTCATGACCGTCGGATCCCATTAGAGAGAGAGATCAACGACCACCAGTAATTTCAGGGAACCAAGTTGCATGGGAGTTAGTTTCCCTAGGGTGATCCCACAATCCAACCCATGGTTTTTCCAAGGGGTTACGTGTTAGTGTCAGGAGAATTGTGGGGCGAAAAGAGGGTTACTCCAGATCGTCGATGCGATCCCTCAAAAATTGAAAGGCATGCAATGATCAGAGCCGATGGAATGCTAAGCAAAAGCTACACCAAAATGTTTTGCAGGTACAAAAGATTGAAGACAGTGGAAAGATGGAATTCCAAAAAGAATTCATTTTTACACCTTACAACTATTTTGCATGGAAGGAGAAAATAACCATACATATCTGATTCAGAGGGTTGTATAGGTTAACAATGAATACATATACAGAGCCAACATCAGCCATAGAAAAATTCAAGTACTTAAATCGCATGGATGAGGCACTCAGAACAATTTGTAGTCTTATTTCTCTCAATCTCCTTTTTCACACATCTTCCTGTAAGACTTCCAATGAAGCCTGGAAAATATTGGAAGGGATCTCTGTCAAATAGGATGAGATGAGGGGACACATGCTGGAGGTGGAGCTTCTCACATTGGATCCAAAAATCTTCGACAATATCCAAGATTTCTTTACAAAATTCAAGGATTTACTATCGCAACTCAAAGCTTGCGGGGTTGATAAATCGGCGGAGGAGAAACAAATGGTTCTCACCATTCTCTCCAATGTTGGACCTAAAATCTTTGTATTCATATCCACATTCTATACTGTCATATTTGCCTCTCGAGCCACCTGAAAGATGCCTTCTCTTGAGGAATTTATCAAATCCTTGACACAAGAGCAAACCAAGCTCATCAACATTGGCACAATTAAAGGCTGAAGGGTTCATGCACTCACTGTGCATAGCCACAAATATCATAAATCTAAATATAAATATAAGTGGAAAGTTCATGCACATACGAAGAAGGAAGGGTACACAAAACCCTTCACTGATGCCTTCGGATCCAAAGGAGAAAAGGGACGAAAAGGAGAGAAATGCACACACTGTCACAAAGAATTCCATTCATAATCCACATGCATGCAAAAGAAAATAGATCTGATGTCTCAAATATTTTAGCAAAACAACCTTGGCGATAACATCCCCGAGGGTGCAAAGAAGAAGAAGCTAGAAGATCTGAATTCCAAGAAAGGCAATTCTAGCCATGCCTTGATTGCCATCAACTCCTCTCCCGATGCTTGGATCGTAGATTCAGGAGCATCACATCACATGGATGCCTCAGAAGCAGTCTATTCTTCATTGGATGCATGCAAAGGTCCTCCAATTCTGATGGGGGACAACTCTTTTATCGAAGTCACTGACAAAGGAAGGATTGAACTCACCAAAGGAAGCTTTGAGAATGTGCTGCATGTTCCCAAGATTCCTGTCAACCTTATCTCTGTGTATCAGATGACGAATTTGACACCGGAAAGAAATTCATATTCACACCAAATTTTGTGGACATCTATGACTTGCAAACCAAATCCAGGGTTGCTACAGGTGAGGTAAATCATCAGTCTAGATTGTATACATTTTCTGAATTCATTGAACCTGATTCTTCTTTACTTCTTACGCATGTTGATGAAAGTAGTAGGATATGGCATGAAAGGTTTGGAAATTTGAATTTCATATACATGCAACAACTTAGTAAGCACAAATTAGTTGATGGTCTACCAAACATCCATTTCTCCAAGGGAGTATGTGAGGGATGTGTTTTCGGAAAACACCCTCAAGAGAAATTCGACAAGGGAAAGTCTCAGCGAGCTTCCGCACCTTTAGATTTGATCCACAGTGACCTCATGGGTCCTTTTACGCATCCATCGATTAGTAAAGAGAGGTTTGTTCTCATTTTTGTTGATGATTTCTCACGTTTTACATGGATCTACTTTATCAGGAAAAAAATCCGAGGTCTTTCAATACCTCAAAGATTTCAAAGCTTTGGTTGAGACACAGTCTGAAAAGAAGATCAAAGTCCTTCGAACTGATAATGGGGGAGAGTATGTGAATCATGAGATCCACAATATTTTCCATGAGGCAGGGATTCAGTTGTAGTATATAGTTCCCTACACTCTGCAACAAAATGGAGTTGCTGAGCGGAAAAACCGATCTCTAAAGGAGATGGCATCTTGCATGTTGCATGCAAAGTCACTACCACAGAGACTATGTGCTGAAGCACTTAACTGTGCAACATACATCCAAAATAGATCTCCCCATAGATCTGTCAAGGATTAGACTCCCTACGAGGCTTGAAGCGGCCTCAAACCAGAAGTGACCCACTTTCATATTTTTGGTTTACGTGCAAGGGCCAAGATTCCCTCTGAAAAGAGGAAGGCACTTTATCCACAGAGCACTGAGTGAATTTTTGTTGTATACCCCAATGGTATGAAGGGATATCGACTTATTAATCTTTCCTCGGATCGGCTCATCATTGAGCGCAGTGTCCAATTTGAGGAAAGTGTCTCACATGTACCTCAACGGTCGCATGCAGACACCTTCACTCTTCCACCTGTTCGAGATGATGAGCATGCACATGCTGAATCTTCTTTAGACAAGAGTGATGATATAGAGGACTCAGATGATTCAGATTCAGATTTAGAGTCAGTATAGTCGGATGTAGATTCAGAGCATCCAGATGCAGTTGTGGAGCCATAGCAGAGGCCCAAGTGGGCATAGACTACTCTTCAGGATGCAGGGGATCTCGTCGGTGATCCAATCGGTACTAAGAGGACTCTATCTGATTTCTAGGAGCCTCCTGTTGCACTCACTGCCACTGAACCATTGCCCTTCAGACATCTTTTCTTGGTTCATTCTTCCAATCCATAGTCTTATGGCGAGGCTACTGGAAATCCATTTTGGGAATCTGCCATGTAGGAGGAGTACAACTCCCTCCTTGAGAATCAGACTTGGGATCTAGTTCCCTCTCCTTCTGGGAGGAAACTTATCAGATGCAGATGGGTCTACAGGACCAAGAGTGCAGCGGATGGACAGATCAACAGATACAAAGCCAGGATTGTCGCTAAATGATTTCAATGGGTTCATGGTATTGACTATGATGAGACCTTCTCTCCAGTAGCGAAGATGGATTCCATTCAATTGGCCCTTTCCATTGTGGCAACCAAGGGATGGGAAGTCGATCAAATGGACGTGAAGAATGCATTTCTTCATGGTGATCTCTCTGAGGATATCTGCATGGATCAGCCCTAGGGACTTATGCAGGACTCATCTTTGGTATGTCGACTGAAGAAGTCACTTTGTGGCCTCAAGCAGGCTCCGAGGGCATGGTATGCCAAGATGGACTCATACCTTTTCTCACAGAACTTTCTACGTTGTAAATCGGACCCAAATGTATACATGCTTAGGACGGTTGATTCGCTTCTATTTTTAGTTTTGTATGTCGATGATTTGTTGATCACCGGTTTCTTGAATTCAGCGATTGCTACAGTCAAGAGGATTCTTCATGACAAGTTTTTGATGATGGACATGGGTCCACTACACTTCTTCCTTGGACTTGAGATCAGTCAAGATGCATCAGGTATCAAACTATCTCAAGCCAAGTATGCATGAGATCTCCTTGAGAGATTTCACACGATAGACTGAAAATATGCTTCGACTCCTTTCCTATCAGGAGTCAAACTTGAGGATGGCGGGGAGACTCCACTAGTTGACAACACATTGTATAGACAGCTAGTGGGGAGCTTGTTGTATCTCACACACTCCAAACCATACCTCTCATATGTAGTTGGTGCAGTTTCCAAGTTCATGCAAGAGCCGCATGAGCTACATTGGAAATCTGCAAAGTGTATCCTTCGATATGTACATGGCACCATCACCTTTGGGATTCATTATGCAACAGACCCTGCATTAGATCTCATTGGGTTTACTGATTTCAACTGGGTTGTCAATAGAATTGATTGTAATTCCACATCTGGTTACTCACTCAGTCTTGGTTCTAAGCCTATTTGTTGGTCGAGAAAGAAGAAAGATGCCATTTCTCTATCGTCATCCGAGGAAAAGTACAGAGGGGTAGTTAACATAACCATTTAGGCTATGTGGCTACAACATTTTCTCACTGATTTGGGCATTCAGTTTCATCGGCCGATTGTCATCTGGTGTGACAACCAGAGCACTCTGAAGTTTTGCAGAGGTCTAGTTCAGAGGTAGTGGACAAAGCACATCGAGATCCACATGCACTACATCTGAGACTTGGTACACAAGGGGATCATCGACTTACAGTTCTATCCTTCAGCAAAACAGACAACAGACATTTTCACCAAGACCTTCACTCAGCATAAATTCCATTCTCTATGAGGTCGTCTTGGAGTGAAGGACACAGTTGCCTAGAAACTGTAGTTCTTCTTTTTACATACACTATACCTTGAGAGGGGGGGGGGGTTCCCATGAGGTTTTCCCTCTTTTTTCACTTTATTTTCACCATAGTGATGTTCAAGGGGGGTGTTGGAGTTACTTCACACACACCTAAGATTTCTTTTTCCTAAGGTTTTTATTTTTTATTAGTCATAATTAGTCATTATCCAGTCTCCTATATTTTAGGATAAAATATTCCACCTGGAGAATATTCTCTTTCAGTTCACACTTCAATTTGACTAGTTGAGTTGAGTTTAATGTTGCATTGGGATCATCACCATGATAATTTGACCTTTCCTTGGTATCATCACCAGAGTGGTGCATTAGCCTCGATTCCTTGAGTTAACTCCTCACTACTTTCTGTTCAGTGAGTTAACTGAAGATTAGTTGACTAGTTAACTCAACTAGGTGGTAGTTCACTCTTGTAACTGCCTGAGAGACTAGAGTAGGTGGAATTTCACTCCCGTAACTGTTGGTGGTCTCCATATCACTCTAGACCACCACTATGGTGACTTGGTTCACCTCATGTCGGACTCATTGAGTTATACAGAGTATATCATGTGTAAATTATTCATTTATTTACAATGTTTAATGAGAATTCCTTCATTCTTTCTCTCCTTCTTCTTCTTTCTCCAATTCTCTCTGCAAATGTGTGTATTATTGTTTAGCTAGATCTATTCTGTGCAGGTTCAACATATTTACATGAAAAAGCTTTCAAAATTCTTATCCATGATTAGGGTTTCAGATGTGTAAATGGTTGAATAAGTTTTGCTTAAGAAAAGATGTGTACTACTCTGATAGAAATTATGATATAGTTTTATTTGATTACTTCTTATTGTTAATGATTGATTGGATAAGTGACATATCTCAAAAAACATATTGTAAATAAGTTTACAGGTCTCGGAAGAAATAACTTATGCACTGACTTGTAGAAGTTAGAGAAGGACTTATGATATGGTGATAGTCAGTAAAGACCAGACAATATCCAGTATTTATATAGGAGCAGGAGGCTCCTAAAGATGCATAACAAAAATGTTCAAGATGAAGAGAAAGATGGATACTCAAATATAGTTTATGAGATGCATGTAACTACAGGTTTCTCCATTACCATTCTTATAGATGCAAAGGGAGTAGGTTGATCCAGTATGAAGTCAAAAAGAAAGAAATGTTCGAACTCAAGAAGGCACCCAGGATATTACAAAAGAGAACTTCAAGGATGATGATTAGCATGATCAAGATGAAAGTTATATAGTACATGGATGGTGCCTAGCAGATGGGTAGCATGGTATTATACCATGTAAATATTTTGGACCACAAGAGATTTATTTTCAGATCCCATAGCTAGACCTTCTGTTAAGAACCAAACATCAATATAGCATGGAAAAACCTCAGGAAAAGTACTCAACGCCTTGAAACTGAGATAATTTCAGATAACAAGCCTCTTCGAGGGGGCAACCTCCTTTTACCCCACTTAAAATGTTCAAGTACAAGATGATTCAAAATGAAAATGTTTCCTTGGTATATATAGGAGACTAGGAGGTATAATTACAAATAATGGCCTAAAGCCGACATAATTAAAATAACATTACTAATCTAAATTACAACTAATGGCCTAAAGCTGACATAAATAAAAT